>CAMOHE010004624.1:0-51513 GCA_946598075.1 Artocarpus hirsutus
AACGTGAGACTTGGGGAAAAATCACATAACACATGAATGAACAACATACTAAAAATTCAGAGCAAAATGACATTCTTAGATGGAGATATAAAAGTCGGTTTGAAAAGGAAAAATTTTCAGGAATGCTTAAAAATAAACTCATACCTTAGGATGAATTCTTCTTGAAATTTCTTGAATTAACTCCAAAGAAATTTGAATATTTTAACAAATAATAGCAGGGAAAATTTTGAGAGAAAGAGAAAGAAAGAAATGTAATAAAGAGAGAGAGAGAGAGAGAGAGAGGAGAAATCGAGAGAATTAGAGAGAGAGAGAGTTAAGGTGAAAATGAAATAACGTGAAAAGAAATGAGAGAGGTTTTTAGAAATTTTCTGATTAAAAATGGGGTCATATGCGTGGGGAGTGGGAAGCAATAAGGGAGGTCATCAATTTTTGTAACAGTTACCATAATCCGCCTTTGAAAAACGGGAAAAACTTATCCATTAATTCAAATAATAGAAAAGTCAAACGTTTCATTACCAAAATTAAAGAAATCATTCCATAATTATGATATTTAATCAGCATAAAACGTCCATAAATAAATTCAATCTTATCACAATTTTGTAAAAATTTCTGCTGACTACTTGTCAGCTGTCATCAGCCTGCCGATCTTAGGAGTTTGACCTGCCGATCTCAGAAGTCCGGCCTACCGATGATATACCATCGGCTTGCCATTCAGAGAACATCATTTCGGCCTGCCGAACTTAATAGTCCGGCCTGCCGAACTGCCTTAACACTCAAAATTCATTCATAACATATAATTGTCCATAAAAATATAATTAACACATAACATTAATGACATGAACATTTGAGCACATCAATTCCACGCGAGCGTCACCTGTCATAACACTTAAAATAAAATGGTTAGCACCATTTATCATATATCATAGCACATCATGAGTATATCACTTAACATCATCATTAATATAACATTAACGTCGTCATTAACATAACATTATCCGTTACATCAAATTAGGCGGGCGTTACATCTGTAACCGACATATCTCCTTGGTGCAGGTTCTCGAACTCATCATAATGCTTCTTGGTAATGTTCATGTGGAAGAACTTAGTATTGAACTCATGAATGAAGTCAGCCCATGTCATCTCATTAACATTCCTGCTCAATTCTATGCCATCCTACCAAATCCTGGCCTCCATGGTAAGATAGTACGAAGCACAGAGAACCTTTTCATTATCTATGAAGCCCATAAGTCTCAGTGTGGCCTCAATCGTCTTTAGCCATCCTTGAGCAACAAGTGGATCCTTGGAACCTTCAAAATCCACTGGCTTGACCCTCTTCCATCTTATTAGTAAAGGTTCCTAATAGGCCACTACGGGTTTACCAACAAGAGCTGGGACTTCATTAACTTGTGGTTGAAGAGGAGGAGGAGGAGGAGGAGGCACGTCATTACCTCGTCATTCACCATTGTGACTGTTGGTCCTTAATTCAGCAATTTCTCTTCTTTGTTCCTCCAACTACCTTTGTAGCTCAGTAATCATGGTCATCAGCCTTTCGTTGGTCTGAGTACGTGTTTGCATTCTTCCACAGCCGTCCATAATCGATTTCCTAAAAGAATACGTATTTAGGAACAATCTTCTACTTATGAGACAGGTTTTCACTACTAGGGTATTACTTATTAGGCAACTAAATCTTATACTTATTATCGTACTTGCATCTTAAAATTTAACTTGAAAACATACTTACTTGGAGGACTTGGACTGACATGTGGCGATATGAATTGAAAACAAAATTCGCTCTAATACCAAAGCTTGCAACGCCCCCTTACAGACGTCACAGATGTCGTTACATTCATTTCTTAATACTTTTATTTTAAGATAAACTATAGTTCCAAAACATAAGTTGAAAACATTCCCCAAGATGCATGCATACTATATATTTTTTTGTATCAATATTTAATATATTACTCATTTATAAACATTCTTTAAATAGTTTATCTCACTAAATAATAAATTCATAATAAAATACATAGTTCAAAATCTGCTTACGCAATTCGGTAGGCTAAACATGAGACTTCGACAAGGCGAACTCGACCGGCAGACCGAAGATCATCCATCGACAGGCCGCCCGAGGCTTTGCAAAACGAGGTTTTAAAATTTAAAAGATCGACAGGCAGATTAAATTATTCGATAGTCTGAACAGTTATGGTCGACAAGCCGACCGACTATCAAAAATCAAAAATTAATATTAAACAAGTTCAAGTACTTAAAGTGCGAAAATCAAACATTCATAAAAAGAAATAAAATAAAAATAAAACATAGTTCATAAGTTTTAAAATTTCTTTCTTGGTGTCTTCCATTTTCAATCCATCATGATCAGCTCACACTCCTTTCCTTGCCCTCCACCTAGTCCATGATTTTCTTACTCTTATCTGCAACATGATATAAACTAAATAAGCTATAGCTTAGTAAGTACATTTCATATCTCACAACTTAAAAACATTTTATGAACATCATCATCATAGGCATCATCATAATATTGCACTACGCATAGTTTCATAAGAACATATCTTTCATTATATTATCCATATTAAAACTTTGTTCATTTTATCTTAAGGGCCCAAGTGTTGCACCATAATCATTATTGTAGGCACGCCGTTATGGGAGAAAAAGGGTAGCTAATCCTAAACCAAATATAACATCGTAACATATCATAACATAACATTGGTGTGCAACACTTATTTAGGTGATACGTATATATATACATAACTAAACTTTCATACTTTGAAGTACGTCCTCATCATATACGCATAACTTTTGAACATAAAAATCGTTCATATGTAATATTAAATGAAATCATCATAAAGTCATCATAGATATCATCATGAGCATAATTTTAAACCATTATAAAACATATCATGTTATAGGTGAGAATGTACTTACCTTTTTAGCTTACTTAACCTTAATCGGAGGTGACGTCGCCGCGGTCTTGATGTGCTCATTCCTTAGTGTGTTCATGCCATACAATCATTTAAAGATACATAAAAATTAATATTTATTTTCGTAAGACCATGAAATCATTCAAAACTACTTAACATATTTCAAATTCCATAATACATCAACATACATTCATCTCTCCAAAACATTAATTCATAATATGTTTCATTAACTATAAAACATTAAAACTAAACTATCAACACAAATATTTCTTGACCTCTATGAATTCAAAATTCAATAACTTTACATTAACACACAATTTGGGCACCAAATTTGGCAGGAACAAAGATAACATATAAACATATTACCATGATTTTTCATTAGTCATAAAAATTTCATTTAATGTCTCAAACAAATCATACAACATGCTCATAAAATCTGCCAGCCATTAGAAAAACAGTGAACAATTCTAATTTACATTCACATAATAAATTATCTATATCCTAAATTAATTCCATAAAAATACCGCATATAATAGACACATAAAATTACAATATAGCAAAAAAAAAATCACCTTTTAATAAAATTCATACCATCCCAAAACATGCATTAGGAGACATGAACAAAACAATCTTCATCATATTGAGCAGTGAGTTTCGCACATATTTCATATTCCATAATTGAAATAAAATTATTTAGACTCTAAAAATTCTTATGACAGCCTTTTAACATATAATCATAGAAGTACAAAAATATTTCATCATCAAATAAATTCATTAAATCATACAAAAACATCACAACATAAAAGTTCAACAATTTACCTTTAAAACAGTCTAAGAAACCTAGCTTCAATAAAAATTTCATAATACATAAAATATTCGTCATTTTATCATGAGACTTTTCTCTTTATAAATTTAACATATGCATATGAAATTTCATGAGAGAATCATTCATTTGTCCTATGAACCAAAGGCTACATTTATGTGTACATAAACAATCATCAACAAATTTTCGTGAGTGGTAGAGAGAAGAAAATTCATAGTTTATCATAGAAAAATCAAAATAACAGGAAATTTGGAGGAGCATCACATAACACGTACATGAATAACATATTCAAATTTTAGAGCAAATGGAAATTCCTAAAACAAAAATACAGTGGTCAAATGAAAGGGGAAGAATTACATTTCAGAAATACCGAAAGATAAACTCTTACCTTAAAATGAATTCTCTTCAAACTCCTTCAAATTTGCCCAAAGAAAACTCAATATTTCTTTTAATTGTTTGTAAGAAACTAGAGGAAAGAAGGAAAAGAAAACGTGTAGAGTAGAAGGGAGAGAAAGAGTGTGTGATAGAGAGAAGAAATTCGTTTACGTGAAAATGAAATATCGAGAAAGGAATACTCGTCTCCTCCATAATTATCAAAAAAAATTTGATTAAAATTGGGCTAATTTGCATAGAGAGTGGAGAGGATTGGGGAAAGTCAAATTGATTTAGCTTACTTACCGTATTTTTCACCTTTTAAAATGGGAACTTCATCAATTAAATCCAATCAATCAAAAAAAGTAAAATATTCCATTTCCTAAAATGAGGAATTAATCCAAAAATATGCCAATCAATCACATATCATCATCCAATCATAATCAATCATCAATGTCACAATTTTGGGAGATTTCTACTGATTACTCGTCAGTAATCTTTGGCCTGCCGATCTCTATATTTGGCCTGCCGAAAGTTTGAGGTCTGGCCTATCGATTCTATTCATCGGCCTACCATTCCATGAGGATCATTTCGGCCTACCGAACTTGAAGGTTCAGCCTGCCGAACTGCCTTACACAACAAAATTCAACAAAACATTAATTATTGCAAAAATTATCATATAACTTACAACGTAATTGATATGAACACTTTGAGCACATTAATTCCACGTGATCGTCACCTATCATAACACTTAAAATAAAATAGTCAGTGACAATAATATCATAAATCAATAAGGAAATTACTTAACGTCATCACTAACTTGACATAATCTGTTACATGAAATTTAGTAGGTGTTACAAATTAGGTGGTCCAATTTAAGGAAATACTCCCTTCAAAAAAAAAATTCAAGAAAGTACCTAACTCCCCACCCCACAAGGGTAGATATCTTAGTTTCTTTTATTATTAAGATAAATTGCTCTAGTAGTCCTTAATCTTTTATGAAAGTAAAAATTTGTCTTCAACCTTTTATTTTTGATTTATTTGTCTCCAATCTTTGATTTTAGTTGTTGAGAAACCAATTTAATGGTCAAACAGTTAATCTTGGTTGGAAAATGTGACAAACTGGTCCTTAAATTCATCAAAAAGATGACAAACTAGTCCCTAAGTTTATAAAAAAGATGACAAACCAGTTCCTAAAAGTAACAGTTAAACCATTAAATTGGTCTTTCAATAACTAAAATAAAATATTAGGCACCGATAAATCAAAAATAAAATCTTAAAGACCAAAATCATATTTTTATGAAAGATTGGGAACTATGGTAATAATTTACCCTTAATCATCATCATCATCGTTGTCGTCATCATCATCGTTGTTGTTGTTGTTGTGAATCAAGTGTGTGTGTATAGATGCCAGCTCTTGGTATGCCATGAGTAATATGCAAAAGTTTTATTGCAAATTTACAATTCACCTTTTAACCATGTTATCTCACCATTGAATCCCTTTTAATGTAGTGCATTATGTCTCTTTTAATTGTATATGTAACCTATGTAAGTTATGTCTATTGTTATTACCTCTAGTTATGATTTTTGACCTATAAATAGAGGTTGTGCTAAACTTATATGTTCATCATTCACAAGTGAAAGAGTAGAAAAATACTTTGTTTCTCATTTCCTCTTTGCTTGCTCTCTTGTTCTCTTTATTCTTTTGCTATACTTTGTTTTGTTTTATAACACATTATCAGCACGAGTTCTACTGTGATTTCTTTAAGTGTATGCGATTCATTCAAACACATTCTTTGAAGGTAATCTGCTTTTATATGTTATTTGATCATACCATATATTCATGACTTTGTTTTACACATCCTAATTATCTCTTTCTCACATGTACTTGTTTGTGTATTATATGCCTATATACTTAATTACTATAGATATATATTCATACATATATATATATATATATATAGAGTCTTTGAAGTTTTTCTTGCAATTGGCTTTATATTTCAACATGTTTGTAACTTGAATCTTATTATATATTATTCATAGATAATTGTGGTTATTCTGATCATTTACTTTTGATTTTCATACTTTAATATGAGATTCTATGGAGCTTTCCTTTGACATTTTTTTTATGTCCATGGTTATTAATTCATTCATATTATGTATTTATAATAACAACATTGCTTTAATTTCGTAGTATTATCATTCAATATAAATATGTTCAATTGTTATGCCCATTTGCAACTGTTGACATATATGCATTCTATGTATTTTAAATGTGCCATAATTATTAGGAATGAATTTATTAACTAATAGTTATTGCCTTTTATCTTCATTTTATATTGTCATATCTCTTTAATTTACCATTGATTGATAAATTCATGATTATTAATGAATTGTCATATTATTAATATATTTATTTGATGGTTATGACACTTATTTTTTCTATTATGCATTATGGTCATAATAGTCCATTATACATCTTCACAGGATCGCGTAAAGGCAATGATATTCCTTCGTCATCATCTCCATGAAGGATTGAAAACTAAATATTTAACGGTAAAAGATCCATATGTCCTTTGAAATAATTTAAAGGAAAGGTATGACTACCAAAAGATTGTAATATTCCTAAAGCTCGCTATAATTGGATCCATCTATGATTGCAAGATTTTAAAATTGTGAGCGAGTATAATTCTACAATGTTTAAAATTACATTTCAATTAAAATTATGCGGAGAAAGTTTTACTAATGAAGACATATTAGAAAAAACATACTTTATTTTTCATGCCTCTAATGTGCATTTGCAATAGCAATATCGAGAATGAGGATTTAAAAAATATTCTAAATTAATATGATGTCTTCTCGGTGCCCAAAAAAATAATGAAATATTGATAAAAAATCATCAATCTCACCTAACTAGATCAACGCCAATCCTTGAAGTAAATGCGACATATGTTGAAGATCCTGGGCATGGTCGACATGGGGGACATGGTCATGGATGTGGTCGTGGTTGCAGTCATGGTCGTGGCCGTAGTCATAGTTATTATAACCAAAACTCCACAAATTTCAAGAAAGTTGCATCTCACCATCAAAAATGGGAGAAAAAAGAGGAGACACAAGAAGAAAGGGCTTTCAAATAAAGCCCCCAAGATCAATGAAGATACTTGGCATAGATGTGGCGTGAAGGGACATTGGAGACGTACATGTTGCATGTCTAAACACTTTGTTAATCATTACGAAGCTTCCTTGAAAGAGAAAGGAAAAGATATAGAGACAAATCTTATTGAGACAAACTTTATTGAACACCATGATTCTATAGATTTTACACACTTGGATGTTGCAGATTTCTTTGAGAATTATGATAGAAAATTTGAGATTTTAATTAGCATGGGAAACATCAATATTGCTTGAAAAGATATTCTCTCACCAATTTATCCCTAGTGTGTTATTTTTAGTTTGTTTTTATTTTTGGTATGATCCATAATTTTAGTATGCTTTCATATGTTTAGTTTGCTTGTAATTTCTGTGTGCTTTTATTATGTTTCGCAATCTCCATATATTTTCTTATTAAAAAAAAAGGATTGTGCTTAGTATATTCTTTTCTTATCTTTTTGTTTTATATTTCATGAAGAGACATGGATTTCAAAAATCATTCTATCGATATTCAAGTTAATGATGAAGCCTTTTGCCTAGCGGACAGTGAACCAAACACACTATTCTCAAAGATAAAAGATATTTTTCCAATCTTATATTAGTTGAAGCTAATGTTAGTATAATATCTTGTGTTGTAAACCTCATTGAGTGTTCAGTAGAGCTAATATGTTATTACTTGGTGGCACATAGTTTATAATTAACAACACTATGTGTTCTAGTAGATCAAAAAATCTGCTAAGTTTTAAAGATATACGTTGTAATGATTATCATATTGAGACTACAAATGAAAAAGATGTTGAATGTCTTTATATTACGTCTAATGTCTTAGGAAAGAAACAAATATTGGAAAAGCTACCAGCATACTCTTTTGGATTGTATTATACGTTTATAAATCCAATTGAATCCTATGTGGTGATGAAATAATAATCCAAAGATTCAAGGAATTTTATTATGTGGCAGGATCGTTTTGGTTATTTGGGTTCAATAATGATGTGAAGGATTATAAAAAATTCAAATAGACATCCTTTAAAGAACCAAAAGATTCTTTTGTCTAAAGATTTTTCATGTGCTACTTGTTTTCAATGAAAAATGATTATAAGACCATCTCTAATGAAAGTTACAATTGAATCTCCTACATTTTTAAAACGAATTCAAGGAGATATATGTGGGCCTATATTCCATCATGTGGACCATTTCAGTATTTTATGATACTACTAGATGCATCAACACGTTGGTATGTTTGTTTATTATCTACTCAAAATATTGCATTTGCGAGACTCCTTGCTCAAATAATCTGATTATAGGCACAATTTCCATATAATGCAATCAAGAAAATTCATCTAGATAATGCAGGAGAATTTACATCCCAAGTTTTTAATGATTACTACATGTCAATTGGGATTACTCTTGAGCATCCTATTGCTTACGTGTACACGCAAAATGGATTAGCAGAATCTTTTATTAAAAGGCTGAAATTAATTGCTAGGCCCTTACTTATAAGGACAAAATTTCCTAGCTCTACTTAGGGACACGCCATATTACATGCTGCAGCGCTTATTCATATAAGGCTAACTGCAAATCATAAATACTCTCCATTATAGCTTGTTTCTGGTAAAAAGTTAGATATTTCCCTTCTAAGAATTTTTGGTTGCACATTATATGTCCCAATTGCTTCACCACATTGTAGTAAGATGGGTCTTCAAAGGAGTCTGGGAATATTTGTCGGATTTAAATACCCATCAATAATTAAATATCTCAAACTCTTGATAGGTGATCTCTTTACGACACGGTTTGTCGATTGTTAATTTGATGAGACAGTTTCCAAGCATTGGGGGGAGATAAACAGCAGTTGGGAAAACAAGAAATTTCATGAAGCATTATCGTTATCTCATTTTGATCCTCATACAAATCAATGTGAACTAGAAGTTCAAAAAAATTATCCATTTGCAAAAGATCTAAAGTCATTTACCAGATGCATTTACTGATGTTAAGAAAGTGATAAAATTACATATACCAGTTGAGAAAACTCCTATTCAAATTGATGTTCCCAACGGAAAAAATATTAATGTGCTACAAATAAGTCTAATGCACTCTAGAAGTGTGGTGGGCCTATCGGTTCTGAGGATAAAGGAAAATATGCTAAATAATAAGTAAGTTGGCATTTCCAATGTTATTAATATTCTTGAAGAAGCTAGTATAAAAACAATTGACAAAGCTGAAGAAGTAACCCCGGAAGAGGTTCAAGTACCTAAAAATGATGTTAATGAAGAATAATAATAAGTTATGTCACTTTGAGAAAAAGATGGAACCAAAATGAAATTGTTGTCGATAGCATATTTGCATATGCAATAGCTCTTGATATTACAAAAGAAAATGAGGATCTTGAACCAAAGTCCATTGAAGAATATCAGTGTAGAAATGATGGCCAAAATGGAAAGACGCAATCTAGGTAGAATTAAATTCACTTGATAAACGTCAAGTTTTTAGGCCTATTGTTCAAACACTTGAAGGTGTAAAACCAGTAGGCTACAAGTTGGTATTTGTGCAAAACGTAATGAGAAAAATAAAGTTGTTAGATACAAAGCATGACTTGTCGCACAAGGTTTTTTGCAAAGACCTAGTGTTCATTATGAGGAGATATATTCACTAGTGGTGGATACAATTACGTTTAGATTTTTAATTAGCCTGGCAATTTCAGAAGGACTTCACATGCATTTAATGGATGTTATAACGGCTTATTTGTACCCTAAAGGGCTAAAAATGCTTGAAGCTTGCAATTCAAAACCCCATGAAATGTATTCAATTAAATTACAAAGATCTTTGTATGGATTGAAGCAATAAAATTGTCTCAGTGAATATCTTTTGAAAGAAGGATATATTAACAATCCAATTTGCTCATGTGTTTTTATCAAAAGGTTAAAGTTTGGATTTGTTATTATTGCAATTTATGTTGATGATTTGAATATCATTGGGACTCACGAAGAGCTTACAAATAAGATAACATAATTGAAAAATGAATTTGAAATAAAGGATTTAAGAAAAACAAAATTTTGTATTGACTTGCAGATCGACCATTTATCAAGAAGGATTTTGCCCATCAGTCAACACATATTGAAAAGATATTAAAGCATTTTAATATAGATAAATCCCATCCAATGAGTTCTTCCATGGTTGTACAATCCCTTGATATGAAAAAAAGATCCTTTTCATCCTTAAGGTGACGATGAAGAAATTCTTGGTCCAGAAGTACCATATCTTAGTGCTATTGGTGCACTAATTTATCTTGCTAACTACACAAGAGCTAACATATCATTCTTTGTTAGCTTACTAGCAAGATATAGTTCTTCACCAACTCAAAGACATTAGAATGGTGTCAAACAAATACTTTGTTATCTTCATGGTACAACAGATATGGGTTTGTATTATATGCAAGATTCCAAGTCGGAATTGATTGGATATGCAGATGTAGGATATTTGTCTGATCCACATAAAGCACGATCATAAACAGGTTATTTGTTTACATATGGTGATACAGCTATATCTTGGTGCTCAACAAAGCAAACCCTAACCGCTACATCTTCGAATCATGCTGAGATATTGGCAATTCATGAGGCAAGTCAAGAATGTGTATGGTTAAGATCCCTAGTGGAACATATAAGAGAAACATGTAATCTTTCATCAACAAAGAAAGTCCAATGATGTTGTATGAAGATAATGCAGCCTATATCGCCTAACTTAAAGCGGGTTACACAAAAAGTGGTAGAACAAAACACATTTCACCAAAATTTTTTTCATGCACGAGCTTTAAAAGGAAGGAGAGATCAACTACATTAAATTTGCTCCCATGACAACTTGGCAGATTTGTTAAGAAAGGCACTTCTTACAACAACATTTGAGAAGTTGGTACACAAAATTGGTATGCATAGACTTAGATATCTTTGAAAAAGAGGAGACCATGCATATTGTACTCTTTTTCCCTTAGCCTACGTTTTGTCCCATTGGATTTTCCTAGCAAGATTTTTAATGAGGCAATCCTAAATGCAGAGCATACAAAAATTACGTACTCTTTTTTCCTTCACTAAGATTTTTTTCCCATTGGTTCTTTTTAATAAGGTTTTTAATGAGGCATATTCTTTGTATAATGGACATCCAAGGGGAGTGTTGTGAAGCAAGAGTGTGTATGGATGCTATCTCTTGGTATGCTATGAGTTACATGTAAAAGTTTTATTGCAAATTTACAATTCATATTTAGATTGCATTATCTCACCATTTAATCTCTCTTAATGTAATACATTATGTCTCTTTTAATTGTATATATAACCTATGTAAGATATGTTTATTGCTATTACCTTTAGTTATAGTTCTTGGTCTATAAATATAAATTGTATTAAGATTACATTTTTATCCTTTACAAGTGAAAGAATAAAAAAATACATTATCTCTTATTTTTCTCTTGTGTTTTCTCTCTTATTTTTTAGTTTTTTTATGTACTTTGTTTTATTTTATAACCATTATTATTAGTACTGTTGCTGCTACAGCTGTTACTATTTTACACACCAGAGCCGATTGGAGACCTCTGATACGATTCCCTAGTCATCTTTCGTCCATGATAACACTTTTGAGGGTAAAAGACGGAGGCATGATTTCGACTTCTTTCCTTCTCTCGAAATGTTACACAAGACCAAACCACTCATTCTTCCGCTTTCTCCTCTCTCGCTCAATCTCCAACAAAATCCAAAACCCATCTTTCTCTCCAATCTCTTCTTCTTCATCATCATCGTCGTCGTCGAAAATCCCCTCCAGACTCCACCATAAGGACTGGTTATCGCCTAATGAAGTCCTCCAAGTCTTCTCATCTCTCACAAACCCCATCTCCATCGTCCCAGCCTTGGACCACTACTCCAAGCGCAAGGACTACAAACCCAATGAACCTCTCTTCACTCTCATCATCAACAATCTCGCTCAAGCCCGGCTGTTCGACGAAATCGAGGATGTCGTATCGAGAATCAAGGCCGAGAGGAACTGCAAGCTTTCCGACGACTTCTTCCGCAATGTCATCAGGGTTTATGGGAAGTTGGGCGGTCGGATTAAGAGGGCAATTGAGATTCTGTTCGACATGCCGGAGAGTTTCGGTTGTTGGCCGACGCCGAAAACTTTTAATTCTGTGCTGAACTTGCTGGTCTCGGCGAGACTGTTTGATGTCGTTCATGAGTTGTTTTTGTCCGCCCCTAAGTTGGGCGTTGTGATTGATACTTGTTGCCTTAATATAATGATCAGGGGATTGTGTGAATGTGACAAGTTGGATGTCGCGCTCCAAATGCTCGATGAATTTCCCCAACAGGGTTGTAACCCGAATGTGTTGACTTTTTCGACGATTATGCATTATTTGTGCGTTCATGGGAGGGTTGAGGAGGCTTTCGAGTTGTTTGAGAGGATGGAAGAGGAGGGTGTCGAACCAGACACTATCGTGTTCAATGTATTGATTGCGGGGCTACGGAGACAGGGGAGGGTCGATGAAGGAATGGTGCTTTTAAGGAGGATGAAACTCAAGGGGTGTAGCCCAAATGCGGGGTCTTATCAGGAGGTTCTGTATAGTTTGCTTGATGCAGAGAGATTTTCTGAGGCTAAAGAGGTCGTGAGTAGAATAATCTCAATGGGAGCAAGCCCGAACTTTAAGTCTTTCAAGTGTTTGGTTCACGGATTGTGTAACGAGAATCGAATGGAAGACGTTGATTGGGCTCTTAAGCAAATGGTAAAGCATGGTTTTGCGCCTAAGGTGGGGATGTGGAGGGAGATTCTTCAGTGCCTGTTTGGTGGAAAGACTAGCGATACATGTATTTTTCATTATGAACAAATTATTGTCGGTTAGGGTAATTGAAACTGACGGTCATGATAATTATAGGCATAACGTAGTAGTAATTCTACACCTGATTGTACAATAAGGTTCCAAGTTAGAGAGAAAAAAAGTCATTTGCTGATGGTAAAATGTTGGGAAAAATGATGATCCGCCGTGCATTTGCTTCATCGTTGTGATCACTGCTTTAGAGATATTGTAGACAACTACTTAAGAGATATTGTAGACAATCTTGCTTGCAAGATTGTCTCAATATAACTACAAGAATATATGAACGAGGACATCTCTTAGGCTTCATGTTTAGGTAAATCTACTGGCACCAGCAGCTAATGAGCATGGGCATCATTTTGCATGTTTAATCTAGTTTTACATTAGTTTTAGATTTAGGAGACTGAAGATGGATAGAAAGCAGAATTGTGGAAAGCAAATTCCATTTAAAAATGTGTATTCAAAACTGACAAGATGTGATACAGAGCTAACATTTTAAAGAGTCCTAGCAGCACAGGGTACGAAAGTTGAATTCGTTAAGGGTCACAACAATTACAAGGTGTATGATAATCTAATATGATAATTGTATTAGAAAAAGTTAATATTTTATTTATAGGTAATTTTTCAGTTAATCCTACAAATAACCACTCAAATTACCCACAATCTCACTTTAGTCTCTATTATTAAAAGTCTTACTTTGGTCTCTAATTTATTATTTTGTTTTAGTTTCGATCCCTCCATTGTTTTTTGTTTTTTTTTTTGGAAAGGTAAATGTATTCCAAATCAAGGAGATACAATCACAAATGCTTATACGAATGACCTCACATTACAAGGAAACTCAGCCTTGACCACTAACTGGTACCACCAATAAGTTCTAATCAAATGTCCAGGGGAATAACATGTGCACCAAGCTCCAACAATGGGATGCCTACAAAGCACACAAACAATCGAACACACAAATGGCTTTTTAAAACATTTCGCTACAATCGATGGAAAAATCCGATCGATTAAGACTAAAAGACTCATAAATTGAAGGTCACCCACAATACTGCCTCACTACAAACCAAACAGATTGAACATACAACTAAAAGTAGAGAATGGGGAGACTACCTCTGTTATTACAGACCCAAAACAAAAGTGACATGGCAAAACATAAAATCTAATAAGCAAAATACAATATGCCATTATATGAAACAAACAAATACCACAAAAAGGAAATGAAACCCTACTCATGTAGCAAAGACACCTGACTAGAAGATATACCAAACAGCTAGAAAAGCTAGAAGACCCAATTATGATCGAAGTAGGAACCAACATAGAAGGGACATCTTCAAGCAGGCGCGTATGACCATGAGCAGCAGTTGGTCGCCTCTAAGCCCAACACGCGTTCCCCTCTAAGGAATGCAACACCGTAGGGACCCAAAACCCCCTAGAGGCCCACCCTTCAAAAGACCCGCGAGTCTTGCGCCAATGAGCACCACTCAAAGCCGCCCTTTCCTCTAAGCTACCACCTCCGAGCAAAACCTAGCCTCTCTACAACCTTGACAATTGGAGCTATGCCTAGGATGTGCATGGCAACTAACGTTCTGACCACTAGATCTCTTGCCATAGAACCAATAACTTCATCTCTGGGTAGGGAGTCAAGAGGCTGGCCAACTGCCACCTCCAAACTCTGGCCCCAAAAGAGAGCTACCTACAAAACCCTAGCAGACCTCAAAAGGGAGAACATAAAGAGAAAGAAAAAGGAAAAACCCCTAGCAAACTCTGATCCCTCCATTGTTAAGTGTTAATATTCAACTATAAGAAATTTAAAATTTCTCACTTTAGTCCCTAACTAATTATTTTGTTTCACTTTTAGTCTCTCTGCAATAGCTTAGAGTTAATAGGAACCAAAGTTTGAAAAATATGAAGTGAAAAGCTAAATATAACAATTTTTATGCATGCAATTAAATTAAAAAAAAAAATTATCATATCGCTAATTAGATGAATCCTAACTTTAAAAAATTAAAGATAAGTTGAATCTATAACATCAATATGTAAATATTGGATAATTGTGCAGTTTAAATAACAAGCGAAGCATTATGGTTAATACACACACAGAGGCAAGGTCATAAGTCTGGTGACAATTTGACACTTGTAATAGTTATAAATTTGTAACTTTTTCATATAATGTGGTAACACTGAAGAAGTTGAATGTAATATTGAGGTATACTCTCTCTCTCTCTCTCTCTCTCTCTATATATATATATATATATTTTGAGTGTTACACTTAAACAAATTAAATGTTACATGAATATACAAGCAATATTACAATGGCAAAAAAACTGTTACATGTGTAGGATTGCTCCGGCTGTCGGAATAGAGACATTTCTTATTTATATATTGTACTGGATAATCGTACAATTTAACATTGTGATTACTATGTATAAACGCGTATGTAAGAAATTTGTCTATGTGTATTATACAATATATTAGCTTTCAAAAATTCAACTTGCTTTTAGACAAAATTAAAACTCAGTTAACTAATAATATAATAAAATTGCTTTGGTATTAGTTACATGCTTTAAGATAGTTGTATTTAATTTCTCACTTAAGATTTTTTTCAAAGTGAAACATTTTCAAAGTTTTCATTAAATTTTTTAAACTCAACTAAATAGAGCAACCAACATTGAAACATAGTAATAGATGAAGGACCAAGTAGAACATTTTGGCCCCGTTTGGTACATTGGATTGAATTGGATTATAAAGTTAGGATTAGATTGGATTGGACTAGATAGGATTATGTTGGATCTTATCATGTGTTTGGTGCATCATCGGACTAGACTAAATTAAAAAAGTTTGTTTAATAAAATTAATTTTATTAAGCTAATTATTAAATTACTTAGCAAAGAAAAACTAATTGATAAATTTTGTAAATAAAAAATAAACCCTGTTCTAAGTCCCTTTTGTTAAAAAAATCAAAAGAAAAAAACTTTGAATTAGATGAGGTTTCATCGACCCTAGCGTTTAAGTTTGGATTTGGGCAAGGGATGGCTATAAAATGCAAAGAGGAAGCAGGGTTCATCACCATCAAGAGGGAGAGGCAGAGCTTGGTCGCCATTGCAGGAAGTGAAGCTTGGTCGCTATCATGGAGGAAACAGAGTTCGCAGTCGCGGTGGATGCGAAGTTCATTTGTCATTGTCATTGTGGAGGAAGCGAATCTTGGTCGCCATTGTCTTCGTGGGGTAGCGGAGTTTGGTTGCCGGCGCTAAGGAAGTGGAGTTTAGTCACTATTGTCATCGCAGGGAAAGATGAGGGGGCCAAAAGTCACTGTCATTGTTAAGGGTGTTATCACTATCACTGTCAAAAGGCTCATCACTAAAGTTGAATGGTCGCTTGCTCTATTCGCCATCGCCGAAGCTAAAGGGGTTATTAGCTTTGAAAAGGCTGATACATGTTGGTGGGTGATAGGTTTGAAGAAAAAATATTAATCCGAGACCTAGGATTATTATTCCCATGTGTTTTAGGAGGATTATGAATCCCATCAAAGTGGGACTATTTTGGCATCTTTGGATTAGTTATCCCATCTAAAGTTGTCTCCAAACATAGAACTAGGATAATTTGTCCTAGTCCTAGTCCCATGTAACAAACAAGGCCTTTAGGGAATAAAGTGGACTGAAGGCAACCCATGAACCATTTATGGAAATAACCCTTACTTTTCTTAGTAACATAAATTAATTTGTGTCTGTTTTTGATTTAGAAAATCTATTGATTTGAGAAGATTTGATAGTCTTGATAATTTACCCCATTTTGGTATCGTAATTTTTATTTATACTTAACCTATTTGTAGTGTTTTTTTTTCTAGTCAATTTTTTCATTTTCTAATTTATGGATGCAAAATGTTGGTGAGTTCCAATGACGTCGGGTCATCCACCAAGGTCCTATGATCTGTAAGCATCAAGTCTTTGAGCTCTGGAAGACGCCTTTTGTTGGAAAGTTAAAACTGAATGTCGAAGCTATTGTGGGGAATGTTTTGACAGGCATATGTTGAGAGATTCAGAAGCCACAATCATTGGTGAATTTGCAGTTCAGCAACAAGGAAGAATCTCACCTTTTATTATAGAATGTTATGCTATGAGGAATGTATTGGACATGCATACCCTAAGGAGTAAAAATGTATACCAAATCTTGTCCTCTTTATGTTCATATTTGTTGAATGTATGATAAGCAAATAGAAGTCTGAGACTTTTAGACTAAACCTTTAAGAATTGGGTATATGATAGACAGATTATGCAGAAGACACAATTCTTAAGGTGATGGTCTAAATCACAAAATCCGCAGTCGAGAAAATAAAGTTTGACACTTTATTTATGCAAAGATTATTATGTTGTCTATATCTCTAACGAAAGATGGTTTGTTTTGGCCATCAAAGGAGGACTCCACGAATAGAAAATTGGTTTATTGTCATGGGTGACGATGCATTGGATCAGAACATAAAGTGAATTGATTTGGATTAATAATTCTATTTCAGCAAATCGATTCACTTTAGACAATCATTTGTATTGTATCTTAATCTTGAGATAAATAGTAGGCCTATTGTCTTGACTTATGTCTTTTGATGTACCAAGGGTGACATCCATATTTTATGCTGGTACGCATGTCGGTACGTTGGAGGCTTGACTCTTGAGAACGTAGACCTATTATTCATAGATATAGAATCCATAGCTTCTCTTCAGGAGTAGTTGATATCCTCTTATATGCGTTAACCTATAATTAAAAAACTAGAGTGCTTAACCATTTGGGCACATAGGTATAACCAAATGGTATACTGTTTTTGGATGGTAAGTTTTTTTATGGTGAGATAATGAAACGTAAGATAAAAATAATTGGGAAGGTAAGATAGAATTTATCCTTAACCCGATTATTGATAGTCCTATAGGGATACGATAAATTATAATATGTCATGGAGACTTAGTTATATGGGCTTTATAATTCCATATAGTTTGAGAATGCAGCTTTATGCTTTTCATGGAGTAGTTTTAAAGTTGATAATTATGAAATGTATATCTAGGATATTGGATTT
Source organism: Artocarpus hirsutus (assembly GCA_946598075.1). NCBI lineage: Eukaryota > Viridiplantae > Streptophyta > Magnoliopsida > Rosales > Moraceae > Artocarpus > Artocarpus hirsutus. The sequence continues at coordinate 18,183 of CAMOHE010004624.1, forward strand.
CATAATTATCAGGAGCTTGAACAATGTAGGTCCATCAAGTCCCCTTTGCTAGCTCATTATAAATCATGTAACGATATGATGTGATTTTTCAATAATTAGTGACTTATGTCAAATTATCTGATTGGCCAAAAATTTGATAGGATCAGATAATTCATGTCTGTTTATCGGTTGAATTAATTTTACAAAAATTAATTCAAGATAAACTTATTGAATTATCGGGATCAGATAATTCATGTTTGTTTATCGGTTGGATTAATTTTGAACAAATTAATTCAAGATAAACTTATTGAATTATCAAGAATATTTATTTTCCTAGAGATTAACTAGATATGACTATTTTAATCAGATAACTTATCTATTGGGTTATTTGAATTAAAACTAAGGCTCTATCCCAAAAATCTTGAGTAGGAAATAAAGATTTGCAGGGATCATTTATCATAAGTTCGGTAGGCAGATCTTTAAGTTCGGCAGGCAAATCTTTAAGTTTGGCCTATCGATGAAGTAAGTTCGCTAGGCCGATCTACCAGTTTGGCCTACCGACTGAACGATAAATAGATCACGTATTTTCATGCATATTTTATCAGATATTGATCCCGATTCAAATTTTTGGGGCCTTATCTGATAAAGACTAACTCCTAGGCCCAACCTCTATAAATAGGGAGTGAGACTCATCAATTATTCAAATCAATTGACAGATTAAGAGTGAGACTCTACTGGTGAGACTTTGAAACTCCCTGTGAGCCATTGTTCACACATCATGAACTATAGCTTTGGATTTTCTTGATTGGTTGGAAGGAGAGTCATCTAGTGGAAGAGCTATACGAGTGTGCCTCCACACACACTGATCGTAGATAGATAATAACAAAAAAGGCCAGTTGGTTGAGGTTTTTCTACAATGTCCTTTCTCTTCATCGATTGTGAGAGCTTTTAACCAAACAAGGTTAGTAAGATCTGGTTAATTTATGTATATAGCATGTCAAACTTGTGTTTTGAAAAACACTCTAGTATAGAAAAATTTTTAAAATTTTGATGCATACTATTTTTCCAACAATTGGTATCAAAGCTAAGGTTTTTATGTAAGTTTACGAGTTTGTGATCATGCTATACATATAAATTATGTGATCTTGATCTCTCCTATGCTTGAATTTAATTTTTTAGAGAGTTGGTACTCTAGGGTTTCTATATATTTATATGTTATAATAGATTATATCATAAATGTTTATTAATTTATTATGGTTGATTAAATTATTGTTTAATTATTTATTAATTAAGTAATTTATGTCGGTTATGGTTCCTTAGAGATTAGAAAGTGTATGAAAGTTTTTCATGTAATTAGATGGCGGACTCTTATCTCTGGCTAGGAATTATTATTTAATTTTAAAATTGTAAGAATTTTGTAATGAAATAATTATTCAAACAAGACAGATTTAGAAGATGGATCTAGAAGATAGATGATAGCATTGCATAGGTATTTCCTGAGTTTCTAAAACTTTATGTTTTTGAATTATTGAAAATAAAATTGAAAAACTACGTGAAACTAAATTTTTTGAAAAAATGTGATTTCTGCTCAGTCGGCATGCCATACCCTTAAGTTTGGTAGGCCAATGGTTGTAGATCGGCATGCCAAACATGAGGTTCGACAGGCCATCCGCAGGCCGAACCTTGTAGTTCAGCAGGTCTATCTGTCATGACCGGCAAGCCAATCATACAGATCGGCAAGCCTGCAGAGAGCTATGATTTTTCAAGAAAAGGTTCATTTTCGATGCAGTTTTGATTTTTTTTTTTGGGACAATTCTAAGAAACATTAAATTTGGATATGACTGAAAATGTGGAGTATTCGATCTATGCGGTATTGAAGAGTTAAAGAGGGAAGTTGCATGAAGAAGGATACAATTTAAAGATTCAAGGATGAAGAATTGATAATATGTTTTGATTTATCTCTTGTAATCTTTATTTTCTATTCTCTAGGATGGAACTATAATATTACGGTTATTTACTATTATTTTGCTTGTAGCTTTGCATGATTGCTTTGGTTGTCTGCATTATAATATGATTTACCATGTATATTTATAACATGTCATTTAGACTAGGGAATGCCACTCATTAAAAATTATTCATGCATGTTTATAAAATAAAACCTTGACTTCAAAAGATTAAGTGGGAGAAGGTTTTTGAAGAGAGGACCTACAACTTTCATCGTTGGTCCATAAGTAGCACATGGTAGTTCCGACCCATAGGAAGCAACTTCATCATGTACTGAGTTGGATCTCCAATAATATAAGGTATTTTAGCATGATTTATGGTTGCAAACCCCTAGGTGGTGATAGTAAATCATGGATAAAATATTAAAACGATAGTTATACATTTATGTTAATTTTATTATTAACCTCCCCTAGGAGCTCTATTAATAAAATTAATAACCAAAGAAATGATTATTAATATATGTTGGATCAAACGGGTCTTAGATGGCATATATTAATCAAGAGAAGATCTGTGTTCCTAATTGAATTTGGCAGGTCTCCCCTAGGCTGCTTATTGAATTCTAAGTTGAGAATTATCGTTGTAAGGTTGTAATATTTTAAATGTTTTGACACATAAACACATTTGTAATGCTATACATGATTGTGTTATCTTACTAAATTATTATATTGTGTTTGCTTATGTCTAGTATATGATTCTTTACTGTAGATTAAAAATGTCTAAAAATACTTTATCATCTATACTTGACAAAAACCAATTAATCAGAGAAAATTATAATGATTAGAAATAGAACCTAAACATCATCCTTTTCTTTGAGAAACTCAAATTTGTGCAGGCAACTCCTTGTCCTCTCGAGCCTATAGGAGATTCCATTAATGAGTAAATCCAAGTGTATGATCGCTGGAAAGATGCTAATGATCAGGCCCACTGCTATGTTATAGCCAGCATGAATAACATGCTGCAAGCTCGACATGAGGATTACGAGACTACTAGGCAGATCTTAGATAATTTGAAAGACATGTTTGGAGGCCAGGCCTTAATAAAGCAACAAGGGATGCCTCAGAAACTCTTGAACTACAAGCAGAGATCAGGGCCGTCTGTAAAGGAGCATATGACGTTAGTCATGGGTTAACTTGTTGAGGCTCAGACCAATGGAGCTGACATCAAGGTTGAAACTCAGATAACTATGGTCTTTGAGACTTTGTCTAAGGAATTTATCCCATTTAGAGCTACTTTTAATTGTAGCAATAGATAGGATATGACCTTGAAGGAGTTGATGAAACACTTACAAGAGTTTGAACTGCTAATCATGGAGTCTCCTGCTGGTGGCGAGGCCAACATGGTAGTTGCATCTGGTTCCAATCCTAACCAAGGGAATGGAAATAAGCAACAGGCCAAGAACAGGAAGTCTTCTATTCCTGCAAACGACAAGAACCAGAGAAGAAGAAGAAGAACCTGAAGAAGGTAAAGTGCTTCTTTTACAGGAAGGTCGAGCACATAAAGAAAATTTGTAAGGACTTTCTTTCCTGATGAGATAGGTTTGATCTTCTGTATTTAAAAACTTGTTTAGTTGAGGAATCCAGTGACATTTGGGTCATAGATTCTAGAGCAACTAATCATGTTTGTGTTTCTTTGAAGGGGTTCGAAGAAATGAGAAGTCTACTTCGTGAAGACTTCATACTTCAGACTTCATCTCCATCTTGATAATTATAGGATTTTAATTTTATGATATTGTTTTTATGTTCCTAAATTTAAAAGGAATTTAATTTCTGTAGATTGTGTATTTAAAATCTCCTATTTGGTTTTTTTTAATAATAAAGTAGTGATTCATAAAAACAAATCATTTATCTATTTTGGATGGATGGAAAATAAGCTCTATTTTATCAAACCTATGATAGACCTAGTGCTCAATGCTGAGATGATTGATAATAAATCTAAAAGACTTAAAACTTCTCACTCTAATAAGAGTTATCATTGGCATTTGAGACTTGGTCATATTAATCCGAATAGGATTCAAAGGTTGGTAAGGGATGGACCTTTAAGTCACTTAAAGGTGAAATCTATACCATAATGTGAATCTATTTTGGAGGATAAAATGACCAAAAGACCATTTGGATCTAAGGGCAATAGGGCTAAGGGGGTTCTGGAACTTGTGCATAGTGATATTTAAGAACCAATGAACATCTAGGCACGAGAAGGGTATGAGTATTTCGTCACTTTTATTGATGATTACTCAAGGTAATGATATGTGTACCTAATGCACCATAAAAGCAAAACGTATGACAAGTTCAGGGAGTTTCAGACTAAAGTGGAAAAGCAATTGGGTAGACCCATAAAGGCACTTCGATCCGATCGAGATGGTGTGTACCTTTCTAATGAGTTCTTAGGACACTTACTAAGAATGGGATTTTATCTCATTTGACCACGCTGGGTACTCCACAGCGAAATGGCGTGGCTAAGAGAAGGAATAAGACTTTGTTAGACATGATCAAGTCTATGATGAGTTATTCATCATTGCCTTTGTCTTTCTAGGGATATGCACTACAAACCGCATGTTATTTTTTGAACAATATGCCTTCAAAATTGGTTCCTAAAACTTCTCATAAGTTATGGATGGGCAAGAAGACATCCTTAAACCATATTCGCATATAGGGATGTCCGACTTATGTCCTATTTAGGGATGCGAATAAGTTAGAAGCACGCTCAGAAGTTTGTATGTTTGTAGGATATCCAAAAGGGACTAAAGGGGTTATTTCTATAACCCGAAGGAAAATACAGTCGAGGTTTCAACTAATGCAACTTTCCTTAAGGAAAGTTACATGAATGACTTTAAGCCTTGTAGCAAAGTGGTGCTTGAGGAGTTGAGAAGTGATTCAATCACTTCGGGGGTTCCGAATGAAATTGTTTTGATCAGTGTAGAAAAACCAACCGAACTTGAACAACAACCTAAGGGGCTTCGTCATAATGGAAGGATCAGGCGTTAACCCGAGAGGTATATATTCAATGGTGAGGCCTTCTTGGCTGAACTAGATGAATATGATAGGGATCCTTACACTTACAAAGAGGCGATAGAGGATGTTGATTCAAAACTCTAGACAGAGGCCATGGACATAGAAATGAAGTCTATAGAGACTAATTGGGTCTGGAAGCTTGTGGATCTTCCCGAAGGGGTAAAACCTATAGGGTGCAAGTGAATCTACAAGAGGAAAAAAGGAATGGATGGAAAGGTTAAAACCTTTAAGGCTAAACTAGTAGCTAAGGGATACACGCAAAAGGAAGGAATCAATTATGACAAAACCTTTTGCCTGTAGCCATGCTTAAATCCATCCGCATTTTCTTGTCCATAGTTGCCACTCTTAACTACGAGATTTGGTAGATCAATGTCAAGACGGCCTTTCTAAATGGCTATCTTAATGAGTCCATCTATATGGAACAACCAAACAGGTTCAAGGCTAAGGGTCAGGAGGGTAAGGTTTATAAGCTGTAAAAGTCAATATATGGATTTAAGCAAGCTTCCCATTCTTGGAACATAAGATTTGATCAAGTGATCAAGACTTATGGGTTCAAACAAAATGTGGATAAGCCATGTGTGTACAAACACATTACGGATAGGAAGGTGGTTTTTCTACTGCTCTATGTAGATGATAGTCTGCTAATTGGCAATGACATTAGGGTGTTGTTATCGGTCAAATTATGGTTGACCAAGCAATTTAACATGAAAGATTTGGGAGAAACTAATTTTGTTCTTAGTATCTAGACCTTTTGGGATAGGAAGAACAAAATGATAGCTTTGTCTCAAGCGGGCTACATAGATAAAATTCTCAAAAGGTTTGTAATGCAGGATTCCAAGAAAGGTGGGCAACCATCTAAGTCTAGAATTACTCTTTCTAAGAAAGACTCTTCAAAGGCTGATGAAGAAAGAGAATACGTGAAGAAAGTGCCTTATGCTTCGGCAGTGAGTAGTCTCATGTATGCTATGCTTTGCACATGACTGGTTATTTGTTATCTGGTCGAGAAGTCGATTTTAAGCAAATTCAGTACTGAACCATTAGGTTGTAGTCAAGCATATTTTCAAGTATTTGAGAAAGACTTGAGGGTATATGCTTGTGTATTTGGGTGAGGACTTAACTCCTCTAGGACACACTAACTTAGATTTCCAATCCTATCTAGATTCAAGGAGATCAACTTCTGGTTTTGTGTTTGTTCTGGCCGGCGGTGTCATCAGTTGGAGGAGTGTGAAGCAAGATTGCATTTCAGATTCAGCAATGGAGGCCAAGTATGTGACAGTTAGTGATGCTTCGAAAGAAGCAGTGTGGCTTCGCAAGTTCTTTGGGGATCTTGAGGTAGTTCCTGGTATGGATAAGGCAGTATCACTATATTGTGATATTTTCTCTATAATTACCTATTTATCATTGAGCGCTATAGTTTCTCTAGTGACTAATAAATTATAAACTTAATCAAGAATTTTAGCATTCATATTATTCAAGTCCTGAATGAATACCTAAGAGTATTATTTGTCTACTAATAAATAAGGAATAGATTCCATCTTCTAATATTAACATTATTAGCTATTAACTTTATTATGCCTCTAAAATATAAAGAATAAAATTAACAATCTTGAATTTGTACCGAGTAAATTAAAAGATATAATTTCATAAACAGGAGTCGATTAATAAGTCAGGATTAAGATCATTCTATATACGATCATTGACTGATGTGATTAGCATTTTTTATACTCAATGGAAATTATTTAGTTGTTCATATCACATCATCCTAGTCCCACACATAATCACATTATATATAATGTACTTATTTAATGACTCGTTATATTAACGACTCAAATAAGACTGTTCTAGTCACAATGGACATGATATGCACTAGTAATGCTCAATCATATATTCCATATTTTAATTGAATAATTAATTATATTAATTAATTAATTATGTGCCACTAATAATTTTAATTATCATCTTTAAACTTATCTTCATGTATACAACACTTATATACTATATTTAAAGTGTCATAGATAATTGTGAAATTCTAATACATGCACACAAACATAATAAAAAATTCAATTTATATATTTATAATAGTGTACAATACAAAACATCATATGCTTTCTGGACAATTTATCCTAATGGAAGATGGTTTAAAACCAGTCAAACTGTCAGTTTCTAAATGTAATGAGCCATTATCTACAATAAATTCCTCCATATTTTTGTTTACCTTTTTAAACTATAGTTTAAATTGATATTTCTAAAAACCAGTTCTCTAATGTGTTGTTATATTCTCTGTTTAAACTTTTACATTTTAAATAATAGTTCAAAACTACCACTTAAATCATATATGTTCAAAACCACTAATTCAAAACCGCCATTAAACACCTAGTTCAGATCTCACTAACAAAACGATCCTTGATTTTTTTTGGTTGTATAATGAAGTTTATATTGTTAAATACATGCAAGGATAGGACTTACGGCTCTACCTATTTTGACAAGCTACTGCTCAAGCAAGATATATGCTTTTTTGTACTAATTTTTCTTTAGGATATTTATGTTTTTATACATTGTATTTTAAGGTTATTCAAAAGGTATGTTTTTGGTTTTGAATCTCATAAATATATAATATCACATTATATTTAATACATAAATTTATAACTTCTCTTAACCAATCCATACTTTTGATCTTAGAAAATGTTCAAAATATTCTTAAATAAAAAAATTTAAAAAAAAAAACAATCAAACAAAATCCTACTATATACTCTATTAAAAAAATCCTAATGTACTCACCCTCACCCTCACTTTTTTCATTGTTTTCTCCTTTTCTTATTTTTAGCTTTTTCCATGTTAATTACTTTTATTTTTAACTATACTTGGGTACTTTTGAGCTCAAAAATGATATGAATTTGTATATTAAATATAATCTAGAGGTATATATTTGATGAGATAAAAAACAAATAGCATACTTTGTGAATCAATTTGAAACACAAGATACAAAACCTAAATTTCTTTTAATTATTGAGTTACGATATAATTATAATTATTTTATACAAAATGAGAACACAATGGATACATAATTATATATTGCAATTACCGAGCAGGGGTATGGTTATAATTTTAAATTAACATACAACTAAAAATTTGAAACACTTTAATTGAAAAAGGCATTCATTAAAATAAAAAAAGAAGTAATAAGGTAAACACTACTGCTCTGATTCAAACCAGGTGTCGTTGGTTGAGCCTGACCCCACTCATTTAAATATTGTCAATATATACCCATTACTTATGTGTATTGTGCAAGTTTAATTATTAAGTATGCTGATATCTAAGAGTTAGGGGCTAAATCTTACCACATTTCCAAGCCACAAGCAATGCATTGAATGAATACAAAAAAGAATGAGAATATGATCCTAGGCTATAGACCTTTGGTGCTTTCAATTCGTTGTATGGCTTGTTGGAAAACAAGTATGTAGCAGAATTTTAAAAAGTTTAAATCAGAGTATTTTTCAAAACACAAGTTTAACATGCTATATACATAAATTAATGATAGATCTTACTAACCTTTTATGCTGAAGAGCTCCTTCAATCAGTGAAAAGAAAGGCCTTCTAGAAGAGCCTCAACCAACTGGTTTTCTTTACTATTCTCTATCAATGATCGGAGTATGTGTGGACACACGTTGTATAGCTCTTCCACTAGTGATTCTCCTTCCAACCAATTGAGAACACCCAAAGCAAAGGTTCATGATTGTGAACAAATGCTATTAGGGAGTTTCAGAGTATTTAACACAAAAGTACTCACTCTTAACTTCTCAACTGATCTAAATAACTCAGAAAACTCACTCCCTATTTATAGAGGTCGTCCCCTAGGTTGGTCATTATTAAATAAGGTCTTAAAAATTTGAATTCGGATCAACTTCTAATAAAATCGTATAAAAAACATCAAATTATTGCTAGATTTGCAGGCCGAACTGTTAGTTCAGCCTGTCAAACTTGGTTGATTGGTAGGCCGAACTAACTAATCGGCCTGTCAAACTTGCTATAATATGATCCTTGAGAATCTTTTATTTCCCACCCAAGATTCTTTAGATAGAGCAACAGTTTTAATTCAAATAACCTAATAAAGAAATCATTTGATTAAAATAATCATATCTAGATAATCTCTAAAAATAAATATTCTTGATAATTCAACAAGTTTTTCTTAAATTAATTTACAATAAATTAATTCAACCAATAAATAGACATGAATTATCTGATCCTATCGAATTTTAGCTAATCTAATAATTTAACATAAGTCACCAATTTATTGAAAAAGCACGCCACATCATTATAGGATTTATTATGAGCTAACAAATGGGACCTACTGGACCTATATAATTTAAGATCTAGATAATTATAAAATAAAATATCATAGATATATGTTTATAATTATCAACTCTAAAGCTACTCCACTAAAAGCTTAGAGCTGCACTCTTGAACCATATAAAATTACGAAGCTCCAAATTAGCTAAGTGTCTATGACAAATTATAATGTGTCATATCCTCATAGGATATTCATAATTGGCTTAATGATAAATTTCATCTTACCTTCCTAATTATTTTTATCTAACGTTTCATTATCTCACCATCAGAAAACTTACTATCTAAAGACAATATACCATTCGGTTGCACCTATGCATCCAAATGGTTGAGTGCTCTAGTTTTTCAATTATAGGATAATGCATATAAGAAAATATCATTGACTCCACCAATGAAACTATGGATTCCATATCAATGAATAATAGGTCTATATTATCAAGAGTCATGTCTCTAACGTACCAGTATATGTACCATCATAAAGTCAGGATGTCACCCTTTGGTACATCAAAAGATATAAGTCAAGATAATGGCCCATTAGTCATTTTAGGATTAAGATACAACACATATGATCATCTAAAGTGAATTGATTTATACAGATGAAATTATTAATCCAAATCAATTCCACTTTATGTCCTGATCTAATGCATTATCACCTATAACAATGCTCCAATATTTCTACTTATGGAGTCTAACTCCGATGGCTAAGAAAAGCCATCTTCCGTTAGGGATATAGACAACATAACAATCTTAGCATGAATAAAATGCCGAACTTTATTTTCTTGATTGCGGATCTTATGAGTTAGACCATCACCTTTAGAATCATGTCTTCTGCATAATCTGTCCATCATATGCCAAATTCTTAAAGGTTTAGACTGACTATCTCAGACTTTTATTTGCTTATCATACATTCAACAAATATGAACATAATGAAGACAACATTTAGTATATGAACAATAAATAAATTCTTTATTGATAGAATGTCTCTAAAACATATCACAACATTTTACTCTTTAGGGCGTACATGTTTAACAATCTCTTACTTGCACTAAGTGATTAAATATAACATATTCCGCATCCCTATAGCTTCCACATGGCTCTCGAAAATACTTGCAATTAGTGTTTTCATGAATGGATCAGCTAAATTGTCCTTAGATGCAATTTTGCATACAACAACATGCCTGTGCTCAATGAAGTCCATTATCACATGATACTTTCGATGAATATGCTTATTCTTCTTGTGAAATCTTGGCTCCTTAGCATTAGCTATCGCTACAATGTTATCACAATACAGTGCTATCACCTTATCTATGCTAGGAACTATCTCAAGATCTCCAAAGAACTTGTGGAGCCACATTGCTTCTTTTAAAGCAGCTCTAGCTGCCACATACTCGGCTTCAATTGTGAATCCAAAGTGCAATCTTGCTTAACACTTCTCCAAACAATGGCACTGCTACCCAGGGTAAACATAAAACCAAAAGTTAATCTTTTAAATCTAGACAGGTTTGAAAATCTAAATCAGTATATCCTAGAGGTGTTAAATCTTCACCCGAATATACAAGCATATACCCTCAAGTATTTCTTAGGTACTTGAAAATATACTTAATCACAACCCAATGGTTTGGTCCTAGATCCGACTAAAATTGACTTACTATCTCGACCACATTACTAATATTCGGTCATGTGTAAAGCATGGCATATATGAGACTACCCATTGCTAAAGATAAGACACCTTCTTCATGTATTCTCTTTCTTTATCAGACTTTGGCAAGTATTTCTTAGAAAGAGTAATTCCAAACCTAGATGGTTGCCCACCTTTCTTAGAATTCTACATTGCAAACCTTTTGAGAATTTTATCTTTGTAGTCTACTTGGGATAAAGTTATCATTTTGTTCTTCCTATCTCAAAAGATCTAGATACTGAGAACATAATTAGCTTCACCCCTAGTCCTTCATGTTAAACTGTTTGGTCAGCCATAATTTGACCTATGACAATGCCCCAACATCATTGCTTATTAGCAAAATGTCATCTACATAGAGTATTAGAAAAACCTCCTTCCCATCCTTAATGTGTTTGTAAACACATAATTCATCCATATTTTGTTCGAACTCATAAGTCTTGATCACCTAATCAAATCTTATGTTCCAAGAACGGAAAACCTACTTAAGTCCATAACTTGACTTTAGTAGATTACAAACCTTACCCTCTTAACCCTTAGTCTTGAACCCATCTGGTTGTACCATATATATAGACTTATCAAGATAGCCATTCAGAAAGGCCGTCTTGACATCCATCTATCAAATCTCGTAATCGAGAGTAGTAGCTATGGTCAAGAGAATGCGGATGGACTTAAGCATGGCTACAAGCGAAAAGGTTTCCTTGTAATCGATTCCTTTCTTTTGTTACAGGTTTTGACTTTACCATCTACTCCTCTCTTTCTCTTATAGATCCACTTACACCCTATGGGTTTTACCCTTTCGGGATGATCCACAAGTTCTCAAACTTGATTAGTCTCCAAAGACTTCATCTTAATGTTTATGGCTTCTATCTAGAGTTATCAACATCCTCCATAGCCTCTTCGTAAGTGTAAGGATCCCTATCATGTTCATCTGGTTTAGCCAAAATAAACTCACCATTGAACATTTACTTCTCCAGTTGATGCATAATTCTCCCACTACGACAAAGCCCCTTAGGTTGTTGTTTGGTTGATTTTTTTACGCTGATTGGATTGGTTTCTACCAGAACCCCTGGATTGATCGAATCACTCCTCAACTCCTTAAGTACCACTTTACTTCAAGGCTTAAAATTATTCATGTAACTTTCCTCAAGAAAAGTTGCATTTGTATAAACCATGACATTATTTTCCTTTAGGTTATATAAATAACTCCCTTTAGTCCCTTTTGGATATCCTACAAACACATAAACTTCTGAACGTGCTTCTAACTTATTCACTTCCTTACACAGGACATGAGTCGAACATCCACATATGCAAATATCATTTAAGCAAGTCTTCTACCCCATCCACAACTTTTGAGGAGTTTTAGGAACCAATTTTAAAGGCACATTGTTCAAAAAATAACATGCAATTTGTAATGCATATCCCCAAAAGGATAAAGGCAATGATGAATAACTCATCATAGACCTAACCATGTCCAACAAAGTCCTATTCCTTCTCTCAGCTACGTCATTCTGCTGTAGAGTGCCCGATGCAATCAAATGGGATAAAATCTCATTCTTTAGTGGGTGTTCTATGAACTCATTAGAGAGGTATTCTCCACCTCGATTGGATCAAAGTGCCCTTATGGGTTTATCTAATTGCTTTTCGACTTCAGCCCAAAACTCCTTGAATTTGTCAAAAGTTTCGTTTTAGTGACGCATTAGGTAGACATACCCATACCTTGAGTAATCACCAATAAAAGTTACAAAGCACTCATACCCTCCTTGTGCCCAGATGTTCATGGGACCGCAAACACCACTATACACAAGTTTCAGAACCCCTTCGGTCCTATAGCCCTTAGACCCAAATAGCCTTTTGGTCATTTTGCCTTTTAAACAAGATTTACATTATGGTAGATTCTGCCTCTAAGTGACTTAAAGGTCCATCCCTTACTAATGTTTGAATCTTATTCAGGCTAACGTGACCTAATCACAAATGCCAAAGATATAGGTCTTATTAGAGTGAGAAGTCTTACATCTTTTAGAGTTATTATCATTAACCACAGTGTTAAGTAGTAAGTCTATATTAGGTTTCATAAAATATAGATTGTTTTACATCCATCCATCATAGATAAAAGATTTGTTTTTACAAATCACCACTTTATTATTAAAAGAAACTGAATAAGAGTCTTTAAACAAACAAGCTACATATATTAAATTCCTTTTAAGTCTAGGAACATAAAAACAAGCTCACAAAACTAAAATCCTATAATTATCAAAATAACGATGGGCGTCTCCCACTGCTTTAGCTAGCACTAAGGATCTATCGCCCATCCGAAGCATGAAGTCTTCATGCAATAGACTTCTTGTTTCTTGGAACCCCTACAAAGAAACACAAATATGATTAGTTGCTTCAGAATCTATGACCTTAGTGTCAATTAATTCCTCAACCAAACAAGTCTCAATAACCAGATGATCACATCTACCTCCTTGGGAAAGGAAGTCCTTGCAATTCATCTTGATGCACCCAACCTTCCCACAATTAAGGTACTTGAGCTTCTTTGGGTTCTTTTTTTTCTTCTTATTCTTGTCATTTACAAGAATAAAAGACTTCCCGTTCTTAGTCTTCTGCTTCCTTCCATTCCTAGGGTTGGGATTGGAACCGGATGCAGCTATGAAGTTAACCTTGCCACCTGTAAAAGTTTCCCTGATCAGATTTTTGAACTCCTGTAACTGCTTTATTAATGCCGTTAGGGTCACATCTTGTCTATTGCTCAAGTTATATGAAGCTCTAAATGGGATGAATTCCTTTGATAGAGTCTAAAAAACCATAGTCATCTGTGACTCGGCATCGATATCAGCTCCATGAGCTTGAGCCTCAATGAGGTAGCTCATGACTAACATCATATGTTCTTTCACAGATGTCCTTGATCTTTGTTTGCAGTTTAAAAGTTTCTAAAGTGCCCCTTGCCATTTTGTTATGGCTTGGCCTCCAAACATGTCTTCAAAATTATCTAAGATCTACTTCGTAGTCTCGTAATCTTCGTATTAAGCCTGTAGTATGTTATTCATACTAGCCATAACATAACATTGGCCCTAATCATTAGTATCTTTCTAGTGATGATATGCTTGGATTTGCTCATTAGTGGATTCCTCGGTAGGTTCGAGAGGACAAGGTGTCGCCAGTATAAATTTTAATTTCTCAAAGGCCAAGATGATATTCAGGTTCCTCTTCCAATCATTATAATTTTCACAGGTTAATTGGTTTTTATCGAGTATCGAAGATAAAGTGTTTTTAGACATTTTCATCTACAATAAAGAATCATATACCAAACATAAGCAAACATACCATAACAGTTTAGTAACATAACACAATTAAGTAAACAAACAATTGTGTTTATGTGTCAAAACCTTCAAAATATCATAACCTTACAACAATAATTCCTAACTCAGAATTCAACAAGCCGCCTAGGGGAGACTTGAAAAATTCAATTAGAAACATGGATCCCCTTCTGATTAATAAATGCTATCTAAGACCCGTCTAATTCAACATATATTAATAATCATTTTCTCTAGCCCTTAATTTTATTAACAGAGCTCCAATGGGAGGTTAAAATTAAAATTAACTTGAATGCATAACCATTGCTTCAATTATTTTATCTATGATCTATAATCACCATCTAAGGGTGTGCAACGATAGATCATGCTAAAATATCTTATCCTTTCAGAGATCCAACCTGATACATGATGAAGTCGCTTCCTAGGGGTCAAAACCACCATATGCTACCTATGGACCAATGATAGAGGCCATAGGTCCTCTCTTTGAAAACCTTCTCCCACTCAATCTTTTTGAAATCAAGGTTTTATTTTAAAAGGCATAGATGAACATTTTTTAATGAGCGGCACTCCCTATTTTATATGACATATTATCAACATACATGAGAAATCATATTATAATGCAGACAAGCAAAGCAATCAGGTAAAGCCACAAGCAAAATAATAATAAATAACTGTAATATTATGGTTCTACCCTAGAGAAAAGAAATTAAAAATTACAAGAAATCAATCGAAACATATTATCGATTCTTTATCTTTGTATTTTTAAGTTGAATCCATCTTCATGTGGTATCCATCTTTAAGTCTTCAATCCCATATAGATCAAATACTTAACTTTTCAAGCCATCACAACATTCATGTTTCTCATAATTGTCTCAAAAATAAAATCAAAACTATACTAAAAAACGCACCTTTTTTGAAAACCCATAGCTCTCAGCTAGCATGCCGATTTGTGTAATCGACCTGTCAGTCATTAGCCATCGACCTGTCAAACTTCATAGTTTGGCTTGCTGCAAAAGCTAGCTAAAAGCCACCTAATAAACGACTTGCCAAACTACCGGTCTGTGACCATTGACCTACCGAACTTAAGAGTTCGGCCTACCAACCAAACAGAATTCACATTTTTTCATAAAGTAATTTTTACGCAATTTTTCAATCTTATTTTCAACAATTCAAAAACATAAAAAAATTAGAGACTCAAGAAATGCCTTTGGAATCACTATCATCTGTCTTGTAGATCCATCTTCACTTTGAATGATTATTTAATTACAAAATTCTTACATTTAAAATAAAATAATAATTCCTAGACGGTGATGATAGACCGTCATTTAATTATATAAAAAACTTAAATACATATTCTGACCTCTAAGGAACCATAACCGACATAAATTAATAAATAAATAAATTATTAAATTATAATTTAATAAACCATAATTAATTAATAAACATTTACCATATAATCCATGACAACATATATAAATATATATAGAAACCCTAGAGTGCCAACTCTCTTAAAAAAATTAAATTCAAGCATTGGAAAGATCAAGCTCACATAATTTATGCAGATAGCATGATCACAAACTCATAAATTTATGTAAAAAACCATGTCTCTAATACCAATTGTTGGAAAACGAGCACACAGTAGAATTTTAAAAATTTTAAATCAAAGTATTTTTTAAAACACAAGTTTGATATACTATAAACATAAATTAATCATAGATCTTACTAATCTGTGCCGAAGAACTCCTGCAATTAGTGAAGAGAAAGGCCTTTCAGAAGAGCCTCAACCAACTGATCTTCTTTGCTATTCTCTATCCATGATCAGAGTGTGTGTGGGCATACGTCGTACAGCTCTTCCACTGGTGACTCTCCTTCCAACCAATTGAGAAGACCTAGAGCAAAGGTTTGTGATTGTGAACAACAGCTCTTAGGGAGTTTTAGAGTATCTAATGCAAGAGTACTCACTCTTAACTACTCAATTGATCTAAATAACTCAAAAACTCAATCCCTATTTATACATGTTGTCCCCTAGGTTCGTCGTCATCAAATAAGGCCTTAAAAATTCAAATCTGGATCAACTTTTGATAAAATCATATAAAAAACATGTGATGAAATTATCGTTAGATCGGTAGGCCAAACTAGGCCAAACTAATGGATCGACATGCCGAACTTGGTCCATCAGTAGGCCGAACTAACTGTCGGCTTGTCGAATTTGCTATAATATGATCCCTGAGAATCTTTTATTTCCCACCTAAGATTCTTTAGATATAGCCTCAGTTTTAAATCAAATAACCCAATAGAGAAGTTATCTAATTAAAACGGTCATATCTAGATAATCTCTAGGAAAATAAATATTCCCGATAATTTAACAAGTTTGTCTTGAATTAAATTTACAATAAATTAATTCAACCGATAAACAGACATGAATTATATGATCCTATCGAATTTCAGCCAATCAAATAATTTAACAAAAGTCACTAATTTATTGGAAAAGCATACTATATCGTTACATGATTTATTATGAGCTAGCAAAGGAGACTTGATGGACCTATATAGTTCAAGCTCTAGATAATTATAAAATACAATATCACAGATATATGTTTTATAATTATCAACTCTTACACTACTCCACTAAAAGCTTAGAGCTATACTCTTAAACCATATAAAATTAGAAAGCTCCAAATTAGCTAAGTGTCAATGACATATCATGATGTGTCATATCCCCATAAGATATTCATAATCGGCTTAAGGGTAAATTTCATCTTACCTTTTCGATTATTTTTATCTTACGTTTATTATCTCTCCATCAGAAAACTTACTATCTAAAAACAGTATACTATTCGGTTACACCTATGCATTCAAATGGTTGAGCACTCCAGTTTTCAAATTATAGGATAACATATATAAAAGAATATCATTGACTCCACCAATGGAGCAATGGATTCCATATCTATGAATAACAAATCTATGCTATCAAGAGTCATATCTCCAACGTATCAGTATGCGTACCACCATAAAGTTAGGATGTCACCTTTTGGTACATCAAAAGATATAAGTCAAGAAAACAGGCCCATTAGTCATTTTAGGATTAAGATACAACATATACGATTATCTAAAATGAATTCACATATGGAATTATTAATCCAAATCAATTCCACTTTATGTCCCGATCCAATATATTGTCACCTATGACAATGCACTAATGTTTCTACTTGTGGAGTCCAACTCCGATGGCCAAGACAATCCATTTCTCGTTAGGGATGCAGACAATATAATAATCTTAGCATGAATAAAGTACCCAACTTTATTCCCTTGATTGCAGATCTTATGATTTAGATTATCACTTTTAGAATCATGTCTTACGCATAATATGTCCATCATATGCCTGATTCTTAAAGGTTTAGACCGATAGTCTCATACTTTTGTTTGCTTATCATACATTCAACAAATATGAACATAAAGAGTACAACATTTGGTTTATGAACAATAAATAAATTCTTTATTAATAAAATGTCTTCAAAAACATATTACAACATTTTACGCCTTAAGACATACATGTCTAACATGGCTATGCTTATGCATGAGTTTTAAACTATTTTAAGCTTAGTACAAAAGAGGCGCTAAGGTTCCTCTAAATGAAAGCCTTCGAAACCATTGGCGTCAAGTTCAGCCTTTGCTCCACTCTCAACTACCAAAATGGTTATTTTACTTGCCCTACTTTCCTCTATCGTGGCAAGAGCTCATTTGCCAAAAAATAAAATTTTATCACACTCATTGCCATCTGCCCTTGAATACAAAAAATTGCAATAAGAATAAGATAATTCTATCCTCTATATTGTAGCGACCAAAAAAAATGTGGATTTTCACTTGTAATTTTAGGGTGTGTTTAGTTGGAGAGTTTGAGGGAAGGAAAGTTAAGAAAGGAAGAGATTGATCTTTTATTTGGTAGGGAGGATTGTGCAAGATAAAGGATTCGGCAAAGAGCGATAAATCTATGGACTCCACCAATTTGGATTCTCTCACATTTTGGACGAAAGATGCAGCAACAAATGAAATTACCCCTTCCTAATACTATGTAGAATCATTTATAATTTTACCCTTTTATATTCTTTTTAGTTTTTTCATAGTTTTTTTTTTTTTTTTTTTTTTTGTGATGCTTTATATTGTTGATTTTAGTTTGTTTAGTTAGCTACTTCAAACTTTATCTAACATTTCATTTTTAATATTTTTAAATAAAATATGTGTCTATTAATTTATGTAACAACGGTAGTCCGTGTTTTTTTGTGCACATTCTATATGCGTATTACCGTCACTTCTTTAAGTAACAAGAGTAATATAAATGATATGATATAATGAAAAACATTTTTAATATATTCTTAATACACTTTTGTTTTAAGTAAAAAGAGTAATACAAATGAAACAACAATATATAATGTAATAGGAAAACATTTTAAATATATTCTTAATACATTCTAAGCAAACATTGATTAAAAACGGTGGAGTACTTTAATAAAGTGATAATTCCCTACTCGTTTCTATCTTATACGCAATAAGGAGAAGTGATAATCATTATTCTTCCTCCTTCCTACTCTAGACATCCCTTTTTTTGTTTATTTCTCCAACTGTACTTACTCTTATATAAGATAAAGGAGATTTCTCCCAAAAATACAAAAAAATAACATACAGGTAAGCATATTTTTTCCAGCCATTAATCTACAGAAAAAGGTAATTTTAACCAAATCTAATAATAAATATAAACGTGCATTATCGGCAGAAGTAAGGGATTTCAAATACCCATACAAGAAGTACACGAAAATAATCTATTTTACAAATCACACTAGAAAAAACTATGGAAGGGTAATAATAAAGAACACTATTATTCACCGCCTGTGAAGAACGAAATATTGACTATTGAAAAGCTATTCAATGGCTGTTAGAAAGTGAGCTTAGAGTTAAACAAATAGTCTTAAACATAAAGAATTAAACAATACAAATTAAATCTCAATTAGTAGAATTTTTAATCTTGACCCTTAATTCCAAAACATGTCCAAAAACAAACCTAACACTACCATCTCAAAATCCATGGCCGTTGTTGCTACCCCTCCGCACGTCGTCGTCATCGGCCACACATCACCGTCAGAAGATCTGCCCCCTCCCCTTGTCGCCGTCAATAGTGCCACTAATTCAATTGGGCTCAACCTCAACAGATCCTCCTTTTCCACACGTTGTTGTTGTCGAAACTTGTTGAAAGAAGTTGGCTTCATCATTGGAGAGAATGGATTGTCGATGTCTTCGTTTAAGTTGATGATGTGCAATCGGTGGTGTTGGTTAGATCAAACGAAGACGACAGTGATGACAGGGGCTGGTCTTTCTCGAATTTTGCCAGATTTTGTTGATGCGCATGCATACATACATACATACCCCTTCCCAAGTCGCGCGACAGTTCTGCCTTCTCCATTTGGGCTCAAACTTGTTGAAGGAAGTTGGCTTCACGATGGAGAATGGGTTGTTGACGTCTTCATTTAGGTTGATGATGTGCATTCGATGGTGTTGGTTACATCAAGCGAAGACGACAATGATAATAGCGGCTGGTCTTTCTCGAATTTAGTTACGTTTTGTTGGTGCGGATACATACGTACATACATAATTGTATATGCACAAAAATAAGCTCTCCAATTGCAAGAATGGTCAACACCGTCGTCAGAGGAAGAGTTTAGGGGTTCTTGTCTCAAATCTAGTCTTTTTTTTTTTTTAATAAATGTTTTATAATTTAGTATTAAATCATACATGGTAGGTCTTATTTTAATCAAGTGCACGTAGTAGGTCTTTCTATTTACTTATCCAATCTAAAAGTTGCACGTTACTGTTAGAAAGTTCTCTACCTGTGCCAGTGGAAAATAAAGATATTCTTTAATGGTTGAATGCAACGCACAGAAGTGATAATTGTTATCCAAACGAGCTTCTTATCATCTCAAATATATTTCGGTAAGGTTAATATCGTTTGACATCTATAAGAAATAGATGCTTATACAATTTTTTATCTGAAACCATGGAGTGTAAATAAAGTTGTTGAAAGTTTATATTGTTATTTTTTATCTAAAATAATATTGATGTAGTGGTTGTAAGCATTGACTAACAATAAATCTATACCTATCTTTTATCATAAGGTGAAGAGTTTAAATCCTCTAATCTTAAGTTAAAAAAAAAACTAATAATAACAATTTTATAATACCCAAATACTAAAGTATTTTTTACATTTAAATATAAAATTGAATTAGAAAATTATATCCCAATAAAAATATATGTTTATTTAAATATAAAATTTTCATATTTTTATATGATTAAAATTTATAAAAAAATCTCTTCAATAGAAAATTTCTTTTAAATTATTTTCATCAAATAATTAAATTAAAGAAAATAAAATATGATTTTATTTAGTATGAGAAAACTTAAAAATAATGACAAAAAACAAAGATTTTTTTTTCTTTCTTTTATTTTGTAGACAATCACCATTCCTAATTCTCTAAAAAAACAAATATTCAACCAGCAAAATAAGTATATTATCACTATAAATAAAATATATAAATTCTATAGGGTACATTTGGTTGGATGGTTCATGAAGTCTGAATCAAAAATTATTTGACTTTGATCAGTGTTTGGTATCAAATTTTGGCTTTGAGTTATGAACCATTGATTTAATGGCTTGAATCTAAAAAGAAACCTAAATCTGAAAATACCTTCTTTGTTTTCAATATTTTCAAATCTATTTTTTTAAACCACACATTTGAAACTATATTGTTTGGAAGAGTAGTTCAAACCAATAGTTTGAACTATAAACAGTGAAAAGCTCTCACATGTTACAGGAAAATACTATAGTGTAGAGCTCTCACATGCGACAGTTCTCAAATCAAAACTGATGGTTTAAACTATTCTTTCAAACACCTCTTATAATAGTTTAAACTACAACTATATTTCGAACCAACAAGCAAAGGAGCGTTAGTTTCTTCCTCTTTTCAATTCTTCATATTTTCCTTTGTTAAACGCTATATTAGAACTTAGAAGAAAAATAGGGTTGATCCTTAACTACTTTATTTATACATATATATATTATATGGATGTGGTTTTAATGGTTACGTTTCTAACGAATATTGTTATTGTTAGCCATTTAATAGAAATATAATCGTTTTTTAGCAAATTGAATAGTTTACTAAAAATTTGATGATAATTAACGAGATTAAATTTTTAACACGTCACATTATCAATGGTTATTAATATACCCTTGTTAGAATTGTGCCACAGAAAACATAATCCTTAAATACAAATACATATATACATATTGTGTCGTAAGTTTTAATAGACTAGAATACAATAAATGAGCTAGCTTTTAACTATATATAGTGAACTTTTTTTCCTACTATTACAACGATAAATAAGCTATTAGATCTCTAGCAATGTTTTTTTTTTGAAAGAAATACTTTTATTAAGGTTTTGCATGATAAATGAATGTGCAACTTACAAAAATGTCGCTATAAAGGAGCATCTTTTTAAGATTATTAACTATTTCATTTATCTTACAAGAATACTCCTAAAGAAGAATTTTTTTAAGATTACTCTCTTAAAAGGCTTTTTTTAAAATTGTCCTTTTAATAATAAAAAAAGATGATTTATTAAAAATGCAAGTTACCCTTCTTCTTGAAATGGAATTTGCTAGGTTTCATCTTAGTACCCATTGGAGCCTATCAGGTTTCATCATGGAACCCACTAGATTTCTTCTTGGAACCCGCCTAAACCCACCTTCGGTCCCCACAGCAGTTGTTACCTATTAGGTTCCAACTTAGAACCTACCAGATTCTAATATTTTTTGAAACAAAGAAGCGGTGATTGGCAAGTTGTAACCTGTTACATTCTAACTCGAAACTTACCAAATTCTAACATTTTTTTGAAACAAGGAAGTGGCGATAGCCTCCAGACACCAGTGTAGGTGTGGGTTGTAACTTGCTAGGTTCTAACTTAGAACCCATTAGATTCCGATAATTTATTTGAACCTATCATTTTCCATCCCAGAACTCGTTGTTTCCTTCCCTGAACTAGCCAAAACCTGCCAAGTTCAAACACAGAACCTATCAGCTTCTGACATAGTGTTAGAAATGTATGCCCTAAGGAGTAAAAATGTAATATATTTTTAGAGACATTTTTATCAATAAAGAGTTTATTTATTATTCATATACCAAATAGTTGTCCTCTTTACATTCATCTTTGTTGGATGTATGATAAGCAAACAAAAGTCTGAGATTATCAGTCTAAGCCTTTAGAATCAGGCATATGATGGACAGATTATGCAGAAGACATGATTCTAAAGATGACGGTCTAAATCATAAGATCTCTAATCAAGCGAATAAAGCTGGGCACTTTATTCATCCAAAGATTGTTATATTATCCATATCACTAACATGAGATAGTTTGTCTTCGCCATTAGAGGTGGACTCTGCAAATAGAAACACTGGTGCATTATCATAAGTGACGATGCATTAGATCAGGACATAAAATGTAATTGATTTGGATTAATAATTCTATCTAGGCAAATCAGCTCACTTTAGATAATCATATATGTTGTATCTTAATCCTAAGATGAATAGTGAGCCCGTTGTCTTGACTTATATCTTTTGGTGTACCAAAGGGTGACATCTACAATTTATGTTGGTACACATACCGGTACGTTAGAGACATGACTCTAGACAACATAGACTTGTTATTCATAGATACGGAATTTATAGCTTCTCTTTAGGAGTTGATGATATCATTTTATATGCATTATCTTATAATTGAAAGATTGGAGCGCTCAACCATTTGGATACATAGGTGTAACCAAATAGTATATTGTCTTTGGATGGTAAGTTTTTCGATGGTGAGATAATGAAAAATAAGAGAAAAATAATAAAAAAGATAAGACAGAATTTATCCTTAAGCCGATTATGGATATCTTATAAGGATACGATATATTATGATATGTCATAGATACTTAGCTATTCGGGCTTTGTAATTTTATATAGTTTGAGAGAACAACTCTAAGCTTTTAGTGGAGTAGCGTTGAGTTGATAATTATGAAATGTATATCTAGGATATTAGGTTTCATAATTATTAGGAGCTTGAACTATATAAGTCCATCAGGTCTCCTTTGCTAGCTCATAAAAAATCATGTAATGATACAACGTGCTAAATTAGTGACTTTTGTTAAATTATTAGATTGGCTGAAATTCAATATGGTCAAATAATTCATTTTTTTTATCAATTGAATTAATTTGTGAAAAATTAATTCAAGGTAAACTTGTTGAATTATCCTGAATATTATTTTCCTAGAGATTATCTGGATATTTGTTTTAATCAGATAACTTCTTTATTGGGTTATTTGAATCAAAACTGAGACTTTATCCAAAGAATCTTGGGTGGGAAATAAAAGATTTGCAAGGATCATTTATCATAAGTTCGACAGGTTAGTCTTCAAGTTTGGCCTGCTAATGGAGTAAGTTTGGTAAGCTGATCTGTCAATTCGGCCTGCCAATCAAACGATAATCTAATCATGTGTTTTTGCACAATTTTTATCAACTATTGATTTAGATTCAAATTTTTGAGGCCTTATTTGATAAGGATTAACACCTGGGTCCAACCTCTATAAATAGGGGGTGAGACTTTACAATTATAAAGATTAGTTGAAAGATCGAGAGTGAGCACTCTATACTATGAGTCTCTAAAACTCCCCTAAAGAGCTATTGTTCACAAATCACAAATGGTAGTTCTAGGTATTTCTCAATTGGTTGGAAGGAGAGTCACCAGGGAAGAGTTGTACGATATGCACCCACACACACTTCGATCGTGGATAGAAAATAGCAAAGAAGACCAGTTGGTTGAGGCTCTTCTAGAATGTCCTTTTCTTCATCGATTGTAGGAGCTCTTCAACAAACAAGGTTAGTAAGATCTGGTTAATTTATACATATAGCGTGTCAAACTTGTGTTTTAGAAAACACTCTAGTATAAAAATTTTATAATTTCTACTGTGTACTATTTTTTCAACAATTGGTATCAGAGCCATAGCTTTTACATAAATTTACGAGTTTATAATCATGTTATATGAATAAATTATGTGATCTTATCTCTCCTATGCTTGAATTTAATTTTTTAGAGAGTTAGCACTCTAGGGTTTCTACATATTTATGTTGTCATGGAATTATATGGTAAATGTTTATTAATTAATTATGGTTGATTAAATTGTTATGTAATTATTTTTTCATTAATTAATTTTTGCCAGTTATGGTTCCTTAGAGTTTAAAATGTGCATCTAGGTTTTTCATGTAATTAGATGGTAGTCTATCATCACTGTTTAGGAATTATTATTAAATTTTAAATTTATAAGAATTTTGTAATTAAATAATCATTCAGAGACAAGACGAATCTAGAAGACAGATTTAGAAGATGGATGATAGCGTTCCACAAGTATTTCCTGAGTCTTTAAATTTTTATGTTTTTTGAATTGTTGAAAATAAGATTGAAAAACTATGCAAAAACTGTTTTCTAGAAAAATGTGAATTCAACTTGGTCGACAGGCCGAACCCTTAAGTTTGGGAGGCCCACAGTTGCAGACTGGTAGGCTAGACTTCAAGTTCAACAAACCGTCTGTGGGGCAGTATTCTCATGGCTCTAGTAGTAGGAAGTTCGGCAGGCTAATCTATCATGACCAGCAGGCTGAATTATGAGGCTCGACAGGCTAAAGGGTCATGGCTGGTAGGTCGAGTACACAGATCGGCATGCTGACAGAGAGCTATGGATTTTCAAAAATAGTGCGTTTTTAGTGCAGTTTTGATTTTATTTTTGGGACAATTTTTAGAAACAATTTAGATATGACCAAAAATGTAGAGTATTCGATCGATGTGGGATTGAAGACTTAAAGATGGATAATACATGAAGAAAGATACAATTTGAAGATTTAAGGATGAAGAATTGATAATATGTTTCAATTGGTCTCTTATAATCTTTAATTTCTTTTCTCTATGGTGGAACCATAATATTGTGGCTATTTGTTATTATTTTGCTTGTGGCTTTGCATGATTGCTTTAATTGTCTGTATTATAATATGATTTGCCATGTGTGTTGATAACATGTCATATAGAATAGGGAGTGCCCCTCATTAAAAATAATTCTTGCATGTTTTTAAAATAAAACCTTGGTTTTAAAAGATTGAGTGGGAGAAGGTTTTTGAAGAGAGGACCTATGGCCTCCATCATTGGTCCATAGGTAGCATATGGTAGTTCCAACCCCTAGGAAGGGACTTTATCATGTACCGAGTTGGACCTCCAAGAGGAAAAGGTATTTTAGTATGATTTATCATTGCACACCCCTAGATGGCGATTATAAATCATGGATAAAATATTAAACTGATGGTTATACACTCATGCTGATTTTATTATTAACCTCCCTTAGGAGCTCTGTTAATAAAATTAATGGCCAAAGAAACAATTATTAATATATGCCAGATCATACGGGTCCTGGATGGCATATATTAATCAGGAGGGGATCTGTGTTCCTAATTGAATTTGATAAGTCTCCCCTAGGCGGCTTGTTGAATTCTGAGTTAGGAATTATCGTTTTAAGGTTGTGATATTTTCAAGGTTTTGACACATAAACACATTGTATGTTTTACATGATTATGTTATCTTACTAAATTATTATAGTATGTTTGCTTATGTTTGGTATAAGATTCTTTATTGGAGATTAAAAATGTCTAAAAATGCTTTATCATTGATATTTGACAAAAACCAATTAACCGGTAAGAATTTTAATGATTGGAAATGGAACCTGAATATTGTCCTGTCCTTTGAGAAACTGAAATTTGTGCTGCCAACACTGTGTTGTCCTAAGCCTATGGAAGATTCCACTAATAAGCAAATCCAAGTATATGATCACTAGAAAGATGCTAATGATTAGACCCGCTGTTATTTTATGGCCAACATGAATAACATGCTGTAGGCCCAACATGAAGATTATGAGACTACGAAGTAGATCTTAGATAATCCTAAAGACATGTTTGGAGGCCAGGCCCTAACAAAACTACAATGGGCACTTTGAAAACTTCTAAATTGCAAACAAAGACCAAGGACATCTATAAAGGAGCATATGATGTTAGTCATAGGTTACCTCGCTGAGGCTCAAACTAATGGAGCTGACATTAATGCTAAAACACAAATGACTATAGTCTTTGAGACTTATCTAAGGAGTTTATCCTATTTAGGGCTTTATTTAATTTAACCAATAGATGAGATATGACCTTGACTGAATTGATGAAGTAGTTACAAGAGTTTGAAAATCTGATCAAGGAAACTCCTGCTGGTGGCGGGGCCAACTTGGTGACTGCCTCTAGTTCCAATCCCAACCCTAAGAGCAACGGGCTAAAAACGGGAAGTCTTCTATTATTGCAAACAGCAAGAACAAGAAGAAGAAAAATAATAACCTAAAGAAGCTCAAGTGCTTTTTCTATGAGAAGGTTGGACACATCAAGAAGAATTGCAAGGACTTCCTTTCTTGATGACGTAGGTGTGATCGTATTGTTATTGAAACTTTTTTGGTTAAGCAATCTAGTGACACTTAGGTCATAGATTCTAGAGCAACTAATCCTATTTGTGTTTCTCCATAGGGATTCAAAGAAACGAGAAGTCTGCTACATGAAGACTTCACACTTTGGATGGCCATGGATCCTTAGTGTTGGCTAAGTAGTAATAGACGTTCATCTTTACTTTGATAATATGAGTTTAATTTTGCGAGATTGTTTTTACGTTACTAAATTGAAAAGGAATTTAATTAATGTAGCTTGTTTATTTAAAGACTCTTATATAGTTTCTTTTAATAATAAAGTAGTGATTCGTAAAAACAAATCTTTTATCAGCAACAGATGGATGCAAAATAATCTATATTTTATCAAACCTAAGATGGACTTACTACTAAACACCAAGGTTAATGATAATAACTCTAAAAGACTTAAAACTTTCCACTCTAATAAGACTTATCTTTAGCATTTACGACTAGGTCATATGAACCTAAATAAGATTCAAAGGTTAGCAAGGAATAGACCTTTAAGTCACTTAAAGGTGGAATCTATACCACAATATTAATCTTGTTTGGAGGGTAAAATGACCAAAGACCATTTGGGTCTAAGGGCAATAGGACCGAAAGGGTTCTAAAACTTGTGCATAGCGATGTTTGCAGACCTATAAACATCGAGGTATGAGGAGGGTATGAGTATTTCATCACTTTTATTGATTATTACTCAAGGTATGGGTATGTGTACCTAAAGCACCACAAAAGCGAAACTTATGACAAGTTCAAGGAGTTTTAAGCTAAAGTGAAAAAGCAATTAAGTAGACCCATAAAGGCACTTTGATCCGATTGAGGTGGTGAATACCTTTCTGATAAGTTCTTGGGACACTTATTAGAGAATGGGATTCTATCTCATTTGACTACACCGAGCACTCCACAATAGAATGGCATAGCTGAAAGAAGGAATAGGACTTTGTCTAACATGTTTAGGTCCATCATGAGTTACTCATTATTGCCTTTATCCTTTTGGGGATATGCACTACAAACCGCATGTTATCTTTTGAAAAATGTGCCTTCAAAATGGTTCCTAAAACTCCTCACGAGTTGTAGACGAGGAAAAAGACATCCTTAAACCATATTCGCATATGGGGATGTCTGGCTCATGTCTTGTTTAAGGAAGCAAATAAGTTGAAAGCACGTTTAGAAGTTTGTGTGTTTATAGGATATCTAAAAGAGACTAAAGGGGTTATTTCTATAACCCAAAGGAAAATAAAGTCATGGTTTCAACTAATGCAATATTCCTTGAGGAAAGTTAAATGGACGACTTTAATTCTCAAAGCAAAGTGGTGCTTACGGAGTTAGTAAGTGATTCAGTCACTGGGGGGGTTTCGAATAAAACTGTTCTAATAAGTGTAGAAAAACCAACCGAACAACAACCTAAAGGGCTTCGGCGTAGTGGGAGGATCGGGCATCAACTTGAGAGGTATATGTTCAATGGTGAAACCTTTTTGGCTGAACCGGTTAAACATAACATGGATCCTTACACTTACAAAGAAGCTATGGAGGATGTTGATTTGAAACTCTAGACAGAGGCCATGAACATAGAGATGAAGTCTATGGAGACTAATTAGGTCTGGGAACTTGTGGATCTTCTTGAAGGGGTAAAACCCATAGGATGTAAGTGGATCTATAAGAGAAAGAGAGGAATGGGTGGAAAAGTAGAAACCTATAAGGCTAGACTTGTAGTCATGCTTAAGTCCATCCATATTTTCTTGTCCATAGCTACCACACTCGCCTACGAGATTTAGCAGATGGATGTCAAGACGGTCTTTCTAAATGGCTATCTTGATGAGACCATTTATATGGCAAGGCTAAGGTTTAGGAGGATAGGGTTTGTAAGTTGTTAAAGTCAATTCATGGACTTAAGCAGGCTTCCCGTTCTTGGAACATAAGATTTGATCAAGTGATCAAGACTTATGGGTTTACATAAAATGTGGACGAACCATGTGTTTACAAACGCATTAAGATGAGAATGTGGTTTTTCTATTGCTCTATCTAGATGAGATTTTGCTAATTGGCAATTATGTTAGGGCATTATTGTAAGTAAAATTATTATTGACCAACCAGTTTGACATGAAAGACTTAGGTGAAGCTAATTATGATCTCGGTAGGGGTGGCAATAATCGTGTTCGTACCGTGTTCATGTCGGCATGTTAACAACACGGCACGTTTAGCCCAAACACGAACACGACACGATTAATAAACGCGTCAAAAATGCCAACACGAACATGATACGCCTATGACATGCGTAACATGGCACGACACGATTAACACGATTATTAAATGTGCCGTGACAGGTTGACATGATAACAACACGCATATGACACGTTTATGACCCAATTAACTAAAAATTAAAAAAAATTCAAAAAATTTAAAAAAAAAATAAAAAAAATTTAAAAAAAAGCCCATAAAGAAAATTAACAAAAACACAATATCTAATTAATACTAACCTACTACAAATATTTCAAATATTTTTATTTTTAAGTTTAAATGTGTTATAAACGGGCGGGTCGTGTCGTGTCGTGTCAACACGTTTAACGTCTGTTTAATTAAATGTGTTAAGGCATGTTTAGCGTATTAGCACGAATTCAGCCCATTTATTTTGGTGTTATTCATGCTAACCCATTTATGGCACAATTAATAAACGTGCGGTCTAAACCCGTTTATCTCGTGTCGTTTTCGTATCGTGTCATCGTGTCGTGTCTAAATTGCCGGCCCTAATTCTCGGTATCCAAATTTTTTGGTATAGGAAGAACAGAATGACAGCTTTATCCCAAGCGAGCTACATAGATAAAATTCTCAAAAGTTATGCAATGCAAGATTCAAAGAAAGGTAGGCAACCATTTAGGTCTGTAATTACTCTTTCTAAGAAAGACTCGCCAAAGTCTAATGAAGAAAAAGAATACATGAAGAAGGTGCTTTATGCTTCGACAGTGGATAGTCTTATGTATGCCATGCTTTGCACACGACCGGATATTAGTTATGCGATCAAGATTGTAAACTGATCTTAGTCGGATCTAGGACTGAACCACTAGGTTAGAGTCAAGCATATTTTCAAATACCTAAGAATAACTCAAGGGTATATCCTTGTGTACTTAGGTGAGGATTTAACAACTCTAGGATACATTGGCTCAGATTTCCAATCCTGTCTAGATTTGAGAAGATCGACTTTGGGTTTTGTATTTACTCTAGGTGGTAGTGCCATTGTTTGAAGATATGTATGCCCTAAGAAGTAAAAATGTAATATGTTTTTGGAGACATTTTTATCAATAAAGAGTTTATTTATTATTTATATACTAAATAGTTGTCTTCTTTGCGTTCATATTTGTTGGATGTATGATAAGTAGATAAAAGTCTGAGACCGTTAGTATAAACCTTTAGAATTAGGCATATGAAAGATAGATTATGCAGAAGACATGATTCTAAAGGTGATGGATTAAATCATAAGATCTGCAATCGCAGAAATAAAGTTGGGCACTTTGTTCATGTAAAGATTGTTATGATGTCTATATCCCTAACGGGAGATGGTTTGTCTTGGACTTCGGAGGTGGACTTCGTCAATAGAGACACTGGTGCATTGTCATAGGTGACGATGCATTAGATCGAAACATAAAGTGCAATTGATTTTGACTAATAATTCTGTCTAGGCAAATCAATTCACTTTAGACAAATATATGTGTTGTTTCTAAATCTTGAGATGAATAGTGGGCCCCTTGTCTTGACTTACGCCTTTTGATATACCAAAGGGTGACATCCACAATTTATGTTGGTACGCATATTGATACATTAGAGACATGACTTTAGATAGCGCAGACTTGTTATTCATAGATACGGAATCTATAGCTCCTCTTTAGGAGTTGATGATATCCTTTATATGTGTTATCTTGTAATTGGAAGACTAAAGCTCTCAACCATTTGGATATATAGATGTAACCAAATGGTATACTATCTTTGAATGGTAAGTTTTTCGATAGTGAGATAATGGAACATAAGAGAAAAATAATCCAAAAAGTAAGACAAAATTTATCCTTAAGCCGATTAGGGATATCTTATGGGGATACGATACATTATGATATGTCATGGATACTTAGCTCCTCGGGCTTTGTAATTTATGTAGCTTGAGTGTGTAGCTCTAAGCTTTTAGTTGAGTAACATTAGAGTTTATAATTATGAAATGTATATTTGAGACATTGGGTTTCATAATTATCAAGAGCTTGAACTATATAGGTCCACTAGATCCCCTTTGCTAGCTCATAATAAATCCTATAATGATACGACATGCTTTTCCAATAAATTAGTGACTTATGTTAAATTATTAGATTGGTTAAAATTTGATAAGGTCAGATAATTCATATCTGTTTATTGGTTGAATTAATTTGGGAAAAATTAATTCAAGATAAGCTTGTTGAATTATCTAGAATATTTATTTTCCTAGAGATTATCTAGATATGGTTGTTTTAATCAGATAACTTCTTTATCAATTTTTTTGAATTAAAACTGAGTCTTTATTCAAAGAATCTTAGGTGAGAAATAAAAGATTTGTAAGGATCATTTATAGTAAGTTCGCCAGGCTGATCTTCAAGTTTAGCCTGCCGATGGAGTAAGTTTGGCAAGCCGCTCTGCCTGTTCAACCTGTCAAACTTATCAGATATTGATCCAGAATCAAATTTTCGAGGCCTTATCTAATGAAGACTAACCCCTAGGTCCAACCTCTATAAATAGGGAGTGAGACTCGCAATGATAGAGATCAGTTGTAACACCCCGAAGTTGATTAAATGGTATTAGAATGTTAAATGGTGAATTAGTATGCCATAATGAGTGTTTTGAACTTAATTTGATTATTTTGTGAAAATTAAGAAACTTTGTGTTAATTTACTCTTTTAGTGATTTTTAATTATTCTAAATTGTTTTTAATTGTTAATTTAATTTTTAATGAAGCAATTTGATTTGAAAATAGTGTCTTGTTGCACACAGTTTTGTACAACTGCTTTTTCTTTTTCTCTATTTATTTTCCCTCTTTCTCTCATTTTCTCTTTCCTCTCTCTCTCACATCTTTCTCGTCTCTCTCTCGGTTACCCTCACTCTCTCTCATTCTCTCTGTAAAATTTTTGAAACAAAATTTGATTTCAAGCTTCGGGATTGTGGATTGAAGGCTCGGGAACGCGATTGAGCAACCACAAACTCGATTCAAGCTTCGATTTAAGGTTAGTTTTCAAAATTTCTAAACTTTTTCAATTTTTCAAATTTTCTTACAATTTGAAATTTAAGAGTTTCTAAGTCTAGAAAAGCTTCAATCTGAGTTAGATGGACTTAGATTAGCTAGAATGTAAACTTCATTCATCAAAAATGGATTAGAATCAAGATTTTTCATTTTTCCTTTATTTTTCTATTTTTGGAATTTTTGAGAAAATCTTGTTTAAAACTTGTTTTAATCCATTAAAAAGTGTTCTACTATGATTTTCTATAGTTTATGATGATTATCCATGCTTGGGAACTGAGAAAACAAGTGAGATTTGAGAAATTTGAATTCGAGATGCCGAGACCCGTGTGTGGAAAATTCTAGAATTTTTCCAGATCAGCAGGCCGAACTTCGTGTTCGGTAGGCCGGATTCAAAGGATCGACAGGCCAGATTCATCCGACTGGCAGGCCGAACCTGGAGATGTTCGGCCGATCGGACCTGTTCTTTCGGCAGGTCGGACTGTGCAGTTCGGCAGGCCGAACCAGGCTGACTGGGCGTGGTGCAGTTTTGTGATTTTTCACTTGTTTTTAACTGTTTTGAATCCTGATTTAAATTTCAAGTTTATATAATGATTTTATAAACCTAAATGGCACACTAGGACACCATGAGATGATTTAGTATCATGGGATACCTCGGGTTAGACACTAATGGATTAAGTTACTATGCATTTAGGATGGTGCGTGGATCCGCGGAGCTAACGTATAGCGGACCGGGTTTACGGTGTAGGACACCGACACGGATATTGAGGTAGGACTTCTACCCCTCCTCCTTGGTAGCCTCATTTCAAAATGATTTAAGCCAAAAATGGATTCTATCAAATGTTTTCAATGACTAGTTGGGAAATAATTTTGTTTAAATATCTTTATAAGCAGATGATTGAGAAATGTTCATAATGAACCCCATAATGAATATAAACGATTATATCTGGTAAAGAAGAGATTTTATGAATCAAAGAGATATATATGTATATATATATATATGTATATTTGAGGGCATGATGCCATATCAGAGATCGGGTCGTGTAGTGAACGACCTTGGGGGCAGGTCCCGAAACCCAGCTGGGCCATTACGATGGTGATTACATATGGTTTGCCCAGGAAAGGAAAACGGTATTCTTTCTGGTTG
>CAMOHE010004629.1:0-36738 GCA_946598075.1 Artocarpus hirsutus
TTGGGTTTCATAATTATCGGGAGCTTGAACTATATAGGTCCATTTGGTCCCCTTTGCTAGATCACAAAATCCTGTAACGATACGGCGTGCTTTTACAATAATTGGTGACTTATGTCGATTTATTAGATTGTTTAAAAATTTAGAAGAATCAAATAATTCATGTCTGTTTGTCGGTTGAATTAATTTTGTGAACAAAATTAATTCAAGATAAACTTGTTGAATTATTGGGGTCAGATAATTCTTGTCTGTTTATCAGTTGATTTAATTTTGGATAAATTAAATCAAGATAAACTTGTAGAATTATTAGGAATCTATTTATTTTCTTAGAGATTATCTAGATAAAGTTGTTTTAATTAGATAACTTCTCTATTGGATTATTTGAATTAAAACTGAGGCTTTATCCTATAGAATCTCGGGTGGAAAATAAAAGATTCGCGTGAATTTTATTTCGGCAGTTCAGCTTGCCAATTAGGCAAGTTCGGCCTGCCTATGAAAAAGTTTGGCCTGCCTATGCGCGAATTAAAAATCGCGTGTTTTTACGCATTTTTACGCGTATCTTATCCGATATAGATCCGAATTTGGTTCTTTTTTGAATTTTTGAGACCTTATCTGATAAGGAATGACCCTAGACCCAACCTCTATAAATAGGGAGTGAGTCTAATGAGTTATTAAGAGATCAATAGAGAGATTAAGAGTGATACTCTACTGGTGAGAATCTGAAACTCCCTGAGAGCTCTTGTTCACAAATCACGAACACTAACTTTGGGTTCTCTCAATTGGTTGGAAGGAGAGTCACCTTGAGGAAGAGCTGTACGTGTGAGCCCACACTCACTCTAATCGTGGATAGAGAATAGCAAAGAAGACCAGTTGGTTAAGGCTCTTCTGGAACGTTACTTCTCTACATAGAATTCAGGAGCTTTTCGGCACATACAAGTTCAGTAAGATTAGGTTAATTTATACATATAGCATGTCAAACTTGTGTTTTAGAAAATACTTTGATTTAAAATTTTTAAAATTCCGCTGACGGGCGTGTGATCTAAGGATGATGAATTGCAAATGGAAGACGCCAAGAAAAGAAGTTTTAAACTTTTGAACTATGTTTATTTTTATGTTTTTATTTCTAAGTATGTTTATTGTTTCCGCACCTTGAAGTTTTTGGAACTTGTTAAAAAAATATATATTAATTTCTAATTTTTAAGAGTTCGGCCTACCGACCATTGCTGGTCGGACTGCTGATGTATGGACAGGCCTGCTTATTACTCTATATCGGCTTGCCGATCTTATTAATTTTTAAACCCTATTTTGCAAAGCCTCGTGCGGCCTACCGATGGATGACCTTTGGCCTGCCGGTCGAGTTCGGCTTGCCGAAGTCTTAAGTTCGGCCTGCCGAACTGTGTATGTAGATTTTAAAGATGTTTTTAAAAGTTTATTCAGTTTGCTTTGATATTGATAAACTATTTAATGAGTGTTTATAATTTACTAATATATTATACATTGATGTATATATATTAAAAAAAAACGTATGGATCCTGGGTTATGTTTTCAAATTACCTTTTAATTAAATAGTTCATCTTATTAATAAAAGTATTACGAAATGAATGTAACGACATTTGTAACATCCGTAAAGGGTGGCGTTACATACTTTGGTGCCACCTTTAAGGTGGGCAAAAAGCCAACTCATTCCTCCTAAGTGCACTAAATTAGCTTCACAAAAGGAGCCAAAATTGGTCTCCATTATTTCTTTTTCATGCAAAGCATGAAAACATGAAAAAAAAAAAAAAAAACACTCATTTTCTTTCTCTCAAAACCAACCACCTCCCATAGAATTCTTTCAAATATTTTCCAAAGCACAAGCATCCAAATCATGCAAAGAAGCAAGAACAAGCATTCTAGAGCAAGATTTAACAATTTTTGGAGGTAAAAGCCCTAAACTTTAGCTTGGAAAGTTTGATGCTTTATGGGTTTTGCTCAAGTTTTGAATGAGATTTTTATGATATGGTATGGACTTAATGTCAAAGAAATTTGGAAGCTTTCAAGAATAAAAAAAAGAGGACAAATACCTTGGGACGATGAGGTAAAATCTTAGTCTTTGGAATTAAGCTAAAGTTCATATTTTACTAAGTGTTTGATATATGTAATAGGCTATGGTATGTAAGGGAGACATTATTACATGATTGGTTTGTATTTCATATTGATGCTAATTATAATGGAAAGAAAGTATGGTTTTGTGTTAAAAAGTAGAAAATTGTTAAATTTTGTTAAAATAAAAAATTTAACTAGTTCTCAAAAGAATTAGGTTTTGAGGGCCTTAGAGGCCAATTTATTTTCTAAGTAAAGTCTTAGATCTACCAAAATAATGAGGGTAACAATTTTGTTAAACAAAGTTTTGTAAAATTTTGAGGACTAAGTTGCAAAGATTTATAAAAGTTTTGAAGAATTGAAAGATTACAGAACTCTCAACTATGCAATAACTATTTCATTTGAAACCTTAAAGCTAACAATATCTTCTTTTGGTTGGAAGGAGATGTTACCTGAAGAAGACAAAATGATGTGTGTCAAATTGTATTCCAATTGTGGAAAAGAAAATAGCAAAGAAAACCAATTGGTTGAGGCTATTTCACTAGAAATTATCACATAGCAGTTCTGTTGATAGTTGTTACGTCAGAAATGCAGTTGTTATGTCAGAAATGTAGTTTTTGGTCGATAAGAGATACGAAGATCTGTTATTAATTTATTATATAGAGCAAGTCTAACTTGTTTTATGAAAAAAGATTTTATTTAAAGTTTTAAAGTTTTGCTACATATTCTTTTTCCAAAAGATCTATTGTTGGTTCCTTCATTGATTCATTCATTGTCGTCGCATGAAGCAAGACATTGATAACTGAAGTTGCGCGGAGTTAGTTCATCCTCACCGATTTGTCCTTGTAAAGCCACAAATTTGTCTTGAGCCTCGTGCGGCCATCACCATCCTGTCTGAGTCTGAGCCTCGTGTCGTTGCTACGTTCTCATTCGAGTCTGAGCTACTTATCACTTGAGAGAGAGTGAGGAAAGAGATTGTCTAAGAGTTAAAGAGAGAAAAAGTGATGAGGGAGAGTGGGTAGTTCTTGTTGTGCTTTTTTTTTCTTTTTTTCTTTTTTCTTTTTCTTTTGTTTTTTCTAGTTTTGATGGTATGTATGGCTGCCGAAGACATTGCTAGTGCAAGTGATGTTTGACGACATTGCTGATATACCAAGACAAGCTAGTGGTGGTGAGGAGATAGAAAGAAAAAGAGAAGATAAAAAATGTCCTAATGGGATATGAAATATCCTGATGGGAAGCAAAAAAGTCCCTATAGGACACAAAATATCCCAGTAGGCATGAAACATGTCTTGGTGTGACATAAAATATGTAGGACACAAAACATGTTTTGGTAGGAGACGTCCCACTAAGTTTGTGGCATAAAAATTTGTAGCACTTTGCGGTATAAATAAAAATTGTCCTAAAAAGTGCATTTACGAGAATACTTTTTTTTGTCTAATTTGCTTTTATTTTTAATTTAGTTTTATACAGTGTTTGAATAACTTACATTTTATCACTTGAAAGCTAATTTTATTATTAGTGCATAAAAATAATAGCGAATTTTGTATATCTTTTTAATTTTTAAATTTTTGTAGTATTGTGTTCTTTTTTTTTTTTGGTTTAACACTTTGATCTAGGATTTTTTTTTTTTTTTTTTTTGGTTAGAAAC
Organism: Artocarpus hirsutus; assembly: GCA_946598075.1. Taxonomy (NCBI): domain Eukaryota; kingdom Viridiplantae; phylum Streptophyta; class Magnoliopsida; order Rosales; family Moraceae; genus Artocarpus; species Artocarpus hirsutus. The sequence goes on from CAMOHE010004629.1 coordinate 3,728, forward strand.
TTATCTTTGAGTTTAAAAGGGGTTGATAGAATAATTATAGAATTCTAAAATACTTTCTCTTTGAATTTGTCCCAATTAACACTTTGATTCTTGAAAAAATAATTCTTTCATAGGTTAGTCCTTAAATTGGTCACATAATTCCTTGAAATTTAATTCTTGAATAATCAATTAATTTTCTAAAATTTAATTCTTTGTAATAATTAGAGCACATAATTCCCTAAAATTTAATTCTTGAATAATCAATTAATTTTCTAAAATTTAATTCTTCGTAATAATTAGAGTTCGCTATTGCACCATCCAAGGACGAAAATGTCGATATCACCGAGGTTGTCGAGGTTTTGATTTATGGATATTATCGTAGATATTGTTGATTTTAATGAATATTAGAAAAAAAATAGACATCTTGAGAAAAATGTGTAATTTTTATTTACAATTTTGTGCGCAAAAATAATCAATATTACTTAATTTGATCAAACTAATAATATAAATAACATAATTTTGGTCTAATATGAGAGTTATGTTGCTTATAATAAAAAGATACCATCGTTATATATATATATATATATATATCGATTATGATTCTAATATTATTTTACATAGTTCTTACTAGTTCTTACAAACCAGGTTCTATAATAGCACTTAAAAAACTACCACCAAATATAATAAAATACATACAAACTTCAAATGTTTTCAATACCAAAAGGAGTTTCTAGTTAGTTGGAAAGCATTACGTAGCTTTTGATCTTGATCGAAACACTACATCTGTTAGGATATGTCCCTTGAATAGTTCTGGAGGTAATTGTTGATGTGCCATATGTGTGTTTCTTGATCTCTTCATACTGTCAACCCATAATTAGATATTGTTAATTTATCCAACTTGGTTAGTAGTCTTCATAAAGTTATAGTGATATCTCAATACTAATTTGTGATAGGAGATATACATATATATCAAAGAAACTATCTTGGTTTTGTAGTTCTAAACTTGTCCCCATTTGAGAACTATAAGGAACATTATAGCCATAAGAACCACTACAATAAATTCGAGATTATACGACCTTTATTTAACGGCCTTTTTTCAAAAACTGTCGTAATAAAGGAAAAAAAAAACATGGGGAGTTACACCTGTGAAGATGAAAACTGTCATGAAATGGATGGCATGTATCACGACGGTTTTTTAAAAAACCGTCGTGGTAAGCCAAATCTACCACAACTGTTTTTTAAAAAACCATTGTGATAGGAGACATATTATATGCCGGTTTTTATAAAAACCGTTATGAAAAATGGTCAGCAAAAATTAAAAAGCCCGCCCTTACCTCCATGAAAAAGAGTTTTTTTTAAAAAAAAAAAAAAATTGTTATATAATTTTAGTTTTAATTATTTATGGTTTGTGTATGTGTTAGTATGTGTGATGCTCACTACAGTTTGATGAATTCTCTCAGTGTTCTTCTCTTTGAGCTCATTACCTTCACCCCACCATTGCCTACCTTCAACTGCCATTTGGTAACTTTCCATTTCTTTTTTTATTGTTTAGTTTTTTAAATTTTTAGTTATATTGTTTTAGTTTTAATTATTTTGTGATTTTTGTGAAGTAATTTGTTTTAGCTGTTTAATTCTAACTTTAGTTTTAGCTTTAGCTTTAATTACTATCTATGTATTTATGTATGTGTTTGTAAATGTGATGCACACTACACGTTTGATAAAAATCCTCTATGACCATCATAGAAATTATTTATATTTTTTGTTGCTTAAAACTCACTAACAATCAGGGCCTTGTATTTGTAGATAATATATGGGACTGGCCATCATGTGGGAGATTAAAAATTCTTGTAATTTTTTTTTGCTAATGACTGATCTTCCACGACGTTTTTTACAAAATCCATCGTGGAAACTATATCTTACACGAAGGTTTTCACAAAAACCATCGTGGATGGTAGAAATTAACCAAGATTATACAATGAAAACTGTTATATAATATACACATTCTACGACGGTTTTTTAAAATTAAAATCAACATTCCACGTCATATAATCAGTATACTCTCTAGCTGTTTCATGCGGAGAAGAATAAACAAATAAAATCAACTGATAGTTGATTTGCTGGATGGTAAAAAGAAATAAATAATAAAAAATAATAAATAAATAATAAATAATATTTGAATAGTAGATTTCTTCTACTATAAATATTCTTATTGCCTTCCCTTAGAATCATCCCTAAGCCCTTTTGGCCTTTGTTTCTTTCTTTCTTGCTTGTTTTCAATTGTTGAGTTTCTAACTCAGCAATATCTCCTTTTTGAGAGGAAATGATGTTAGGACACTCCACGGCCCCACTTTTAATATTATAATACCTAAATTAGTGTAGAAAATTTAATGACGTAAAGAGGTGATCTTGTATATATAGTACTCTGGTATGGTTTTTTAACTCTATATCTGTTTTTTAATGTTTATATTTTAATGGAATAAATTTTATTTTTCAAGTTTTTAATAATTTTTGTTAGTATTATTATGTTGCCCATTTTTATATAAAATTAGTCATGCTTTGTTTATATAATTAATCGTATTGCATAATTGATATTAATAACAATGAAATAATGCTTAATTTCATGGAAGGTCTTTTACTATAGTGTGACTAATTATGTTGTCAATTTTAAATATTTTATAAGACAAGGTTCTACCAAAATTAATTTATTCTATTTAAATATAATAATTTTGATTTGTTATTATTTTTTCTATCTTAAAATTATATTAATTATAATTATATTAATAACAATTATAATTTTCACAATTAGTGCACTAAATTACTAGTGAGAGATAATTATTTTGTTACTTTTTATAGGAAAACCTTTATTGCATTATAGCTTGCTATATTATGGCTTTAGATTAACCTGTAAAATTAGCAAAAATGCTTGCACTTAATAAGAAAAGATACAATAAATAAAAAGCTTTAGATTATTTATAATTGGAGTTAAAATTCTATATCAGTTATGAAACATATAAAAGATTTTTGAAGCTTTTTCATTTTAATTTTATGTTTTAAAATCTTCCTTAAAATTCTCAAAAATATTTGTTTTCATTTAAGTTTTGTTTTGAAAAATTCCTTTGCCATTTTAATCCAAAAATTTTCAATCTTTTAAACCCATCTCTTTGAGGATACAACAATCTTTCTATACTACAAACATCTGTGTTTAGATAATTATTTTAGGCGATACAACAACAAACTATCCCTAGAATGATTTTAAAAAATCTGACAGTACAATTAACATAAATAACCTCAAACATTATACTTTGATGTTTTATTCTATGTTTAGGTAATTTTACATTCTAAACACTAGTTCAAAACCATTGTTTAAATCATATAGGTTTGAAACCTTCAATTCATACCACAAGGTTCAAAACCACACTAATTTAAATTCGTTACCAAACATAGCCTAAAGAAAAAAACTTACAACTAATATATATATATATATATATATATATATATATATATTAACAATTGAGTTTTGTTTGATGATTTTTGTATAATGTTTTGTTTTAATTTTTCTTTAACAATTTTTGAAATTAGTTTGGAACTTAGTAATAAAATGGTAAAATGAATATTTTATGTCTCAAGAACAAAACTGAAGAAGCTCTCTTACATTAAAACCTAAGAACAAAAATTTTAGCAATTTTCTCCTTACCCATTTAAATTTCAATATTTGTATAACCCTGAGTTTTAAAAGTCCTACTTTCGCCCCTAATCTATTACTTTGTCTTAGTTTTGGTTCATCTATTAGTTAGGTTTTAAATATTTAACAAAAAACTTTTAAAATGTCCCACTTTGATCCCTCACCCATTACGTTGTTTTACTTTTGATCCTTCCATTAGAATAGTTTAAAGACCAAAAGTAAAACAAATAATATATTAGCGATCAAAGTAAGACATTTTATAAGTTTTCTGTTAAATATTAACATTTAACTCATGGATGGATTAAAATTAAAATAAAGTAATAGATTAAGGACCAAAGTGGCACTTTTGAAATGTCAAAGACTGAAATATGACTAAAGGTAAACCTAAAGGACCATTTACAAAATTAACTCTAAAATTTTTAGAAAAGTTTTAGATCTACACCAAATTTTGATTTTGATTTTTTAATATATTTATTCTTCAAACTAAAAATACTAAATGAACTAAAAATTAACCATACTATTACATGAATAATTTTGCATACTTGACTTTAAAAAGCAAATTCAACTTAATATAAAAAGTCATGTTGTCATTTTTGTTTAACATTTAGATTCAATTCATGCTCCTAAAAAAGTTTTCTGGCTACCTCATTGGTATCAAAAACAATATTTGGGATTTAAGAGTAAATGGTCATTGGCTGAAGCTTTTCATTTCAAATTAGCAAAGTGACCTTTTTCTTTTAATGGTTAATGAATGACGTACTGATATCACTTATTAACTTGGTGGTTTATTTATGATTAAATAATATTAACTTAACCTATTTCACTCAATAATTTGTTGGGCTATTAATGATAAATTATTGGTAATAAATTGCTTCATCATTTATGAAAAGTTAGACAAATGACCTATTTTTTAGTTAAATGACCAAACCTTTTAAAAATTAGAGAGATAATCAAACTTCTTGAGAATTAAGAAAATAGTCATTTTTTACAATAATACATCATTGATAAAGACCAGTATATTATTGATTAACATTAGTACATCACGGATTAACTGTAGCTTATCACCAATAAATTGGTTTATCATTGATCCACTAATTATTTTTTTTGACAAAGTGGTAAATTGGTTTATTAGTACATCATTGATTAACTATAGTTTCTTACTAATAAATTGGCTTATCATTGATCCACTAATGATTTTTTTGTCAACAAACTAGTAAATTATTAAGTATATAAATCACTAAGTTAATCAATGATAAACTGCAAATTAGTACATAATTGATGTACATCAGTAATCATTGATGTATAAACTAGTAATTTCATTAATTTTCAAAACTTCAACCATTTACTTCAAAAAAGATTAAAAAGGGGTCATTTACCCCGAATCCCCTCATTTATTAGTCATGGATCATCGATTAATTGTTGTGAAAAAGGGTCCTTTCTGTAGTTTTTACATAGGTTGATAAATTTTTAAAAAAAGATGACTAAAAACAACCATTTGCTTAATTTCTCATGATATATATATTTATTTAAAAAACTAAGAGGCATTTTTTAATATTTTTAAATGACATGGAAATAATGCAACGTAAAAGTTATACACGGTATCAAAATTTGTGATAAAAGTCCTAAAAAAAGGAGTAAATCTTGCGGTATACTCTTAGGCCTAAGCAACAACAAAGGCTGTGAGTGAGGAATGAGGATGAAGTACAACCAAACCTTCCAAAAAGAGTCCTTGTTTCTTACCAACCTTGAGAAAATCTGATCTAATCATAGTAAGAGCAAAGCAAAACTTTACTTTTGCAAAATTTCATTTAATTGAGTGTTTATATTTTGAGAATATTGACAAATGGTAAAAGAGTGTTTTGTGTTTGGTTTAATGGTTTAACTGTTTTGAACCAAAAATTACGTCCAAGCCAGTGTTTGATAAAAATAAAGTAGAATTCATTTCAAATCATTGAATAGACATTTTGAACCAAAAGCAAATTCAGTATGAATTGTTGGAATTAATTCTAATAATATGTGGGCTAATATATTAAATAAATGAGTATTAATGCTATCAAATAAGATTAGCTTAATTAAAGTGATCTAATAAAGTATAAAGTTTTGGGTTTTAAAGCATCTCATAAAGTATGGGTATAAAATTATGTGGAGAGACCTAAAGGCTAATTCTATTTTTATGATAGGTCAAAATAGAAATAAGAAAAAGTTAAAATATTATAAATGATTGTGGTCTCTGAGTCAGAGGGTATGTTATGTATCTTTTTCGCATCCCATCACGTAAAAGATATAGAGAAAACTTTCTCTCACAAATATTATACTTTCTTGACTTAGAAGATCAAGAACCAAGAATTCTACCATTCTAATGTGTTGAAAATCTTCCAAAGTTAGTATCCGGATTCTAGGGCCTAAACAAGGAAATGTTTTAGCTGATTGACAGCTATAGAATCAGGATTTATTGCTCTAATGAGCTGTGTAATTTGACAATTTTTTACTTTCCTAGTTTAGTTTTCTTTTCATTATTAGATTAGGAAAATCAATCACTGCACTAGTATATATATAGCATCTATGTATCATTTTTAATCAGAGAAATAAGAAATATTCAATATTCTCTCAAAAACTTTCATAATGGATTTAGGTATGCTTCCGCTATAATTCTTGATGAATTAACATGAGCCTTGGATTTGATGATGGTTTTCATCTGTAAATTTAGTTCCTACAAGTGGCATCAGAGCCTCCTCATGAATCATTGAGAAATATTTTCTCAAAATTTTCAGTTGAATTTAATTTGAGAACAACTTTTGACAAAATTTCTGTTGAATTTGGCTTTATGAATCTATATATTTGGTTATGTATAACGTTCACTTTCATGCATATATATACAGAATTCGTTTATGTTTAAGAAACTTTGTTTCTTTAATACCATATGGCACGTATGCCAAGTAACCATCAATTATGGTAGCCATCACTCACATCAAAAAAATTAAGGCAAAAAGGGGGCTGATGTTGGGTTTCGCTGGCGGCCTGCTGTTCAGCTGTCGATGCCGGCGCTCTCTGGGCGCGGCCATCAGGTCGCGTCAACGAGCAGAGCCACAGCCATCGCAGTGAAGTTCCAACGGTGGCAGCCATTGCCATCGCCTAAAGACTCTTCCCAGGGGTCATGACCCCTGGGCATGAGGCTAATTCTGGGCTTCGACCCAGAACTTGCAATTGATTTACACGGGCCAAAGAGGCCCGTGATCAGATGAAACCCAAGGGCTCAACCCCTAGGTGACCAGGCACAAAAAAATAAAAGGAGGCTACTTTTACACGAGCCTGAGACCGGCTAGAAACCTAGGGGCTCAACCCCTGGGTGACCCGAGTAACAAAAAAAATAAAAAGGAAATGGATCTGGGTCATTTATTTATTTATTTATTTGGGTTGGGTATTAATATTGGGTCAAATAATAGGTTAATGGCTTGGCTTTGGGTAAAGAGCTGGATAGGGTAACCTGTTCGTATAGTACTCGACTCGTAGAGACCCGACCTGGTTTGACTTTTATGGTATGACTTTGACTTTGACTTTGACATTGACCATTGACTTTGATTTTGACCTTTGATCGTTGACATTGACTTTGACTAAAAAATATTTTTTTATTTTAATTTTGATCATTTTTTGGTGCAATTTTAAATTCAAATATTGGTATTTTATATGTATTTTGAAATGAATTAATTGAAGCAACATATCACCAAAGTGACCTCTCTTGTAGAAGTTAATTTATTTTAAAATATGAATAGTTGTGTCAATGCAACGTATGTGAATATTAACCGGCCCAAAGGAAGGTTAATATTTGATAGAATTGCAGTACACCTATGGTAATAAACATATGAGATTATTCGGTTTTACATGTAAATAATAAATCGGCCCAAAGGAAGCTTTATTGTTTGACATGTACTTATTGTCAATGTTTGATTTCTACACCAAGAGTACCACTTACAAGTTAATATTTCTATCCAAAGACTAAATATTAATGTTGTACTAGGTATCTTGTGATGGGCCCTACCATTATTTGAATTTATTTAAGTATGATATGGAACTTATGTGAGCTTCTTGTTTTACTGTTTTGTTGTTTTGTTCTATGCTTAGTTGCAAGTTCTGCTTCTAATATTTCTACTAGCATCAATTCAATTCCCAAGCTTAATGGCAGAAACTTCAAGGCATGGCAAAAGAACATTATGATTGTTCTTGGAGTCATGGATTTAGAACCTGTGTTGAGGGTTGAACGACCTCCTGACCTTACAGATAACAATTCCCTTGATGATAAAAGGGACATGGATATGTGGGATTGTTCGAATCGCATGAGTCTAATGATCATGAAGCGTGCTATTTTGGAAACTTTTAGGGGCTCTATGTCCGAAAAGATTACTATAGCCAAAGGTTTTCTTGAGGAAATTGAGAAGCGGTTTGCCAAGAACGAAAAGGCTGAAACAAGCATGCTTTTGGCAAACCTTATTTCAATGAGGTATAAAGGAAAATAAAACATAAGGAAGTACATCATGGAGATGTCTCATCTTGCTTCGAAACTAAAGGCACTTAAGTTACAGCTGTCTGAGGACTTGCTCATGCATTTAGTTTTTGATATCTCTTCCTGCATAGTTCAATCAATTTAAGGTGAGCTACAACTGTCAAAAGGATAAATGGTCCCTTAACGAGCTCATCTCTTATTGTGTGTAAGAAGAGGAACGACTAAAGTAAGAGAAGGCAGAGAGTGCTCATTTGGTTACAACCTCTAAGGACAAGAAAAAGAAAAGGAAGAAAAGTAAGATAGCTGCAAGTATGGCACCACAAAAGAAACAACAGAAGGGACAAGGTGATGAATTTGCCAGTTTCTTCTGTGGAGGTAAGGGACACAAGAAGAAGCAGTGTACCAATTATCACACATGGCATGCAAAGAAAAGTACGCTTCTTAATCTAGTTTGTTCTAAAGTTAATTGAACTTTGGTTCCAAGACACACATGGTAGATAGATTCTGGTGCTACTACTCACATAAGTGTGTCTATGTAGGGTTGCCCAAGCTGCCGAAAGCCAAGTGATGGTAAAAGATACATCTATGTGGGCGATGGCAAAAGAGTGAAAGTTGAGGCAATAGGAACATTTAGGTTATTATTAAGGACTGAATTTTATTTGGATTTGAATGAGACTTATATTGTACAGTCGTTTAGATGGAATTTGGTTTCTGTTTCTATATTAGACAAATTTGGTTATTCTTGTCCATTTAGAAATAGTAAATTTAGTCTTTTTCAAAATTCAAAAATTATTGGTTATGGTTCTTTATCTGTTTATGATAACCTTTATTTACTTGATACGGTTGCCTCATTTAATGAAACCTTACATATAAGTACACATGGTGTAAAGCAAAAATTAACCAATTAGAATTCTACTTCATTATGGCACAAGAGATTAGGTCATATCTCTAAGCAGAGAATTGAGAAACTTGTGTCTGACGGGATTCTTGATCCCCTTGATTTTACAAAATTTGAAATTTGTGTTAATTGCATTAAGGGGAAACAGACAAATATAAAGAGATTAGGTACCAACAAGGCTTTAGACGTCTTAGAACTAATTCATACGGATATATGTGGGCCATTCCTTACAGCTTCTTGGAATGGTTAATAATATTTTATTATGTTCATAGATGATTTCTCACGATATGGCTACCTATATCTCATTCATGAGAAGTCCCAATCATTGGATATGTTTAAGAATTATAAGGTTGAAGTTGAGAACTAACTCAGTAAAAGGATTAAACACGTAAGATCTGACTGTGGTGGAGAATACTATGGCAGATATGACGGTTTAGGTGAACAACATCCAGGACCTTTTGCTAAGTTCCTAGAGGAGTGCGGTATCGTCCCACAGTACACCATACCGAGATCACCTACCATGAATGGTGTTGCTGAGAGGTGAAACAGAATACTTAAGGACATGGTGAGGAGTATGATTAGTCATTCTACCTTGCTAGAATCTATCTGGAGAGAAGCCTTAAAGACTGCAGCTTATATACTCAACAGAGTTTTAACTAAAGCAACTATTAAAACCCTTTATGAGCTTGACAAGCAAGAAGCCTAGTTTGAAGCACTTCCACATTTGGGGTTGTCTAGCTAAGGTAAGGCCTTATAGGCCAAATGAAAAGAAACTGGACTCCAGAATTATCAGCTGTTATTTTATTGGATACTCTAAGAGGTCAAGGGGTTATAAATTTTATGATCCCACAGCTAAGTAGATTTTTGAGACGGGAAATGCCTGGTTCTTTGAGGATGTCGAGTTTGTTGGGGGAGATAGGGTGAAGGACTTTGTCTTTAAAGAGGAATATATTGATATTCCTACAACTGTTATTGACATTGATCAGGTTCCTATTTTTGACATTGTTCAAGAAGCAGATCCAAATCAAGACAATGTTGGAGAACTTCCTATTCCAAAAATTGTTCTAGAAGAACAAACTCTTCCACCTTAAGAACCTATGCCATTAAGAAGATCCAATAGAGAAAGAAGAAGTGTGATTCCTGATGATTACATCATATTTCTTCAAGAACATGAGGTTGATATTGGAGTGGTGGAAGATGATCCAATCAACTTTCGTCAAGCCATAGAAAATTCTAAATCTCAAGAGTGGATTGATGCCATGAATAAGGAAACAAAGTCCATGAAAGACAATGACGTCTAGGATCTTGTCTCGTTGCCTGAAGGTGCAAAACCTATTGGTTGCAAATGGACATTTAAGACCAAGAGGGATTCGAAGGGCAATGTGGAGAGATATAAGGCTCATCTTGTTGCAAAGGGCTTTACTCAAAAGGAAGGCATCGATTATAAAGAGACTTTCTCTTCGGTTTCTTCGAAAGACTCTTTCAGGACTATAATGGCATTGGTGGCATCTTGAGCTTCACTAGATGGATGTTAAGACTACATTTTTCAATGGCGATATTGATGAGACAATTTATGTGGTGCAACTAGAAAAATTTGTCTTGAGAGATGCAAAGAAGATGGTTTGCAAATTAAAAAAATCCATCTATGGGCTTAAGCAGGCATCTTGTCAGTGGTATTACAAATTTCATTAAGTTATCATCTCGTTTGGTTTTAAGATGAATATGGTCAAAAATTATATATACCATAAGTTCAATGGGAGTAAGTATATTTTCCTAGTTATATATGTCGATGACATTTTGCTTGCCAACAACAATATAGGCTTATTGCACGAAACCAAGAGATTTTTATCAAAGAAATTTTAGAAGAAGGATCTTGGGGATGCCTCTTTTGTATTAGGCATACAGATACACCAGGATCGCTCTCGGAGTATACTTGGATTATCACAAAAGAGTTATATCGCGAAGGTACTTAAGAGATTTGGCATCCAGGATTGTAAACTAGGTGACAACTCCATTGCTAAGGGAGACAGGTTTAGTCTCAATCAGTGCTGTAAGAATGATTTTGAGGTTAAGGAAATGCAAAAGATTTCTTATGCGTCAGCAGTAAGGAGTCTAATGTATGCTCAGGTTTGTACGCGTCCGGATATTGCGTACGTTACAAAGATGTTGGGCAGATACTTAAGTAATCCAAGGATGGATCATTAAAAAGCAGCCAAACGAATCATGCGGTATTTATAGAGAACGAAGGATTACATGCTCATATATAGAAGATCGAATCAGTTGGAGATCATTGGATATTCAGATTCTGATTTTGCTGGATGCCAAGACAGTCAGAGATCCACATCAGGCTATATCTACCTGCTAGTTAGAGGAACTATTTCCTGGAAGAGTGCTAAGCAAACACTGATAGCTTCCTCCACCATGGCAGCAGAGTTTATAGCATGTTATGAGGCATGCAACTATGGGATATGGCTACAGAATTTTGTTATTGGGCTGTGAATTATGGATGGAATTGAAAGACCACTTAAGATATTTTGTAACAATAAGTCAGCAGTACTATATTCCAATAACAATAGGAGATCAACAAAGTCGAATCATATAGACATTAAGTTCCTCGTTGTTAAAGAAAGAGTATAAAGTGATCAGGTGTCTATAGAGCATATTGGGACAAACTCTATAGTTGTGGATCCGCTTATTAAAGAAGTACCACCCAAGGTCTTTCATGAGCACATTGCTCAAATGAGTGTTGTATCTCTCGAGGATATGTTATTTTAATAAGACCTTGTATTTTGGATGCTTTTCAATTGTAGACACATTTTATGGATAATTTATGGTTACTTTCTATAGAAATAAAGTTTACAGTTTATTTTCACTCTGAATATGTTTGATTTGATCTCACTAAAGATAAGGTTGGATCAGTAGGAAATAAGCATGTTAAGATCACATTGAATGACATTTCCTTGCTATACATCCATACTTGATCCATGTCGTTCATTATATTAATATACGTGACCATTTATGGGTTTAGTTACGTTGAATGTAACAAAGACCGCTTTGATCTTATATTAATATGATTGATGGACCGGATTGATTGGAGATGCTTTTGGTAATGATAGCACAATTCATGAGCTCATAAGGTATAATTCACATTTATAAAGTTTCATATATAGCCTAAGTGAGAGATTATTGGAATTAATTCTATAATATGTGAGCTAATATGTTAAATAAATGAGTATTAATGCTATCAAATAAGATTAGCCTAATTAAAGTGATCTAATAAAGTATAAAGTTTTTAGTTTTAAAGCATATCATAAAGTATAGATACAAAATTATGTATAGAGACCTCAAGTCTAATTTCTATTTTTATGATGGGTGAAAATAAAAATAAGAAAAAGTTAAAATATTAAAATGGTTGTGGTTCTTAAGTCAGAGGGTATGTTACGTATCTTTTTTGCATCCCATCACGTAAAAAATAGATAAAACTTTATCTCACAGAAATCATACTTTCTTGACTTAAAAGATTAAGAACCAAGAATTCTACCGTTCTAATAGATTCAGGTATGCTTTCGCTATAATTCTTGATGAATTAACATGAGTCTTGAGATTTGATGATGGTTTTCATCTGTAAATTTAATTCCTACATGAAAATTTAACACCATTGTTTTCAATATTTTAAAACAATTTTCAAACCACATATTTTAAACAATAAAGTTCAAACCAGAATGTCAACAAAACATACATAAAAAGAGGGAAAAAGACAGTATAGAAAAAATGGTGCAGTCTACATATATAAAGAATATTATATAATAGCGTTAAAGAAAAAAATGTAATGGATTAACAGATTTTTAAGCTAACAATTTTTTATGAAATTTAACTACCATAGTTTAAATTCAATATTATTCTCATTTAATTCAACGACTTATAATCTCATCTTATCAACAGTTTTTTTTATTCCCTATCATCCTAATTAAAAAAAAAAAAACGACGACAGACATAAAAGTAAAGAGAACGAAAAAAAAAAACGACAAGAAAGGGTATGGAGTAAATTTGGTTGGAGCAGAACGAGTGACAACCGAAGTCCCCATTCTTATCATATCCTCATCAACTTCTCGGGAAAATCCAATCCAATCACACTCACAGCAGAGCAAAATTCCACTTTTACGGAGATTAATACAAAAATCACCTTCGTTGCGTTGCTTTTCCTAACAACGACAGCAATTAAAAAGCTGACAACGCCGAACACAACGGCCGTTCCCATACCCCCAACAAAATTTAGAACCAAAAAAAAAAAAAAAAGTCAAAAAGAACGGAAGACATAACTACCAAGCTTGAACCAACCCTTCCACATCCAAAATCCAAAATATTAAACGAAAAGAAATATCAACAAACATTCTCTCCTTTTTATTATTAATTAATTATTAAATTTATTGCCATAATCAGTGTATTTCTATGGTAATAATTCAAGACGAAGCAGAGAAGAAGAAGCCTGCTGAAGAGGTCAAGCCTTCTGCGGAGACGCCTATGGCGAGTTCCTCTGCTGCTACACCTTCTTGGTTCACGCCCAAAAGGTGCTTTCTTTGCTTTCGTTGCCTCATTATTTATTTTCTTTTCCCTTTTTTTTTCATGGGGTTTTTGTTTAGTACCCTTTTTGGCTGCTGGGAAATTACGAGGACAGAGAGAATTATGGGATCTTTTGCATGTTCTCTCATCTGGGTATGGAGAAAAATTGAGAATTTCTAGCCTAGTTGGGGTCAGAGTGACATGAACTTTTTTGGGTCACAAGAGTGGTTGAATATTACACTTGGATTTTCGCTCGTTTAATCGGTGTTTTTTTCCGCTTTATTTTGGTCATTGTTGTTACCATTTTTGAATTTGCTGAGAAAACATAGGTAAAAGCTAGATGGTTAATTGCCACTTTAGGATAAGTTCTTTTATTACTCTTAAGACTCTGAGTTGGATCAGGTTTACGTGGAAGGATTTTTCATTAGATTATTAGCGATCGTTTGAATGGAATTACTGAGTGTAATTTGCTTTCCTTTCGAAGTTATGGAATTAAATTAAATATATTGTATATATGATGAGGTTTATTTGGTTTCTTGAGCTCTGAAGTTGGATCTAGTATATGTGGAATGCTTGTAAAACTTGCCACACAAATTAGGTTATAGATTCTGTTTGAGGGTTTTGGAAGGCGTAATGAAATATTCTGCAAAATTTTGTGCAGGCTGCTTGTTATCTTTTGTGTTATTAACTTGTTAAATTACGTGGATCGAGGCACAATAGCAAGCAATGGTGTGAATGGAAGTCGTAGAACTTGTGCAGAGAGCGGTACATGCTCATCCGGGAGCGGAATACAGTAAGTGTCACTTCTGGGCTCTTTCTAACTCTGAGAAATTTGTGGAAGAATTGTTGTGTGTCTGAGACTATCATGCTGTGTCACAGGAAAAAAGCCATCACCTATTTCTAATTTTTTAGATGTCAATAGATGCAAAAACGTATTTCTTATCCAAGGAAACTTCTATGAGCATGACCTTAAATTTAGAGCACTTCTCTTTCACTAATTCATTTTTCCCTCCCTCATAATTTGTGCCTGGTAATATACTGTAATCTATCAACAACCAAGAAATCTTTAATATCATGTATCATGTATCATGTATCATGTATCATGTATGGCTGTGTGAATGCACTTATATGGTTCTTTTTTTAACATACTATTTAAAGTATTTTAATCTGTGGCATTACTGTTTCTTTGCTCACATGAACTCACTTTAAATTTCTCAATATTCGCTTGAAATCAATTTGACATATATCTTCCATGAATTCTTAATCATTTTCAGTATACAATAGTCTAGTGCGTGGATGGCCTCCTGCACTTCTGTTCTTGAAATATTTTGTATAGTCATTCTCTAACCGGAAGAAGAAGAAGAAAAAAAAAGTAATAACAACAAATAATTTTTTTCCTAAGAATATATCAAACCTTGAAAATCTTGATCATTTTAATTGCCTGTCGTATACAGGGGGGACTTTAACCTGAACAATTTTGAAGATGGAGTTCTTTCATCTGCTTTTATGGTTGGACTTCTCATTGCTTCTCCAATATTTGCTTCATTAGCAAAGAGGTATTGTAATATCATCTTTTGTTGCATTTGTTTCTAACCAAATTCTTGGTGGTATGCGTCTTTTTTATTTTTTATTTTTATTTTTATTTTTTATAGGAATTCCATTTGAATGGCAGATCGTATTGTAAATTCAACTTAATACAATTTTCCATAAGCATTTTTATCAGCTTGATGTCTTATGTTTGCCTATAAACTTTTTGCAGTCTAAATCCGTTTCGACTTATTGGAGTTGGGTTGTCAGTCTGGACTATTGCTGTAATTGGTTGTGGTGTGTCATTTGACTTCTGGTCCATTACAATTTGCCGCATGTAAGTGCTTTATCCTTATTTATTTTCCCTTCCATTTCTTGTTTTAGTTTTTTCTGAAGTTAATTGATTGGAGACATTTGTTGGTTAACTTTGTGTTAACTAGTCTTAATGACGTGCTTATAGCCTTGTTGGTGTTGGTGAGGCTTCATTCATAAGTCTTGCAGCTCCATTCATTGATGATAATGCTCCAACTGCCCAGGTTTTGTTTCTTTACTCCATTTCTTCATATGCTTGAGGTCATTGCTCTTTTTATTTATCGAAAGATTCAATAAGTGTGATATTTTGTGCACTGGCTTCAGCATTTATGTAAGGACTTCTTTGCATGAACTTGAAGGAACTTATCATTTTATGATAGAGGAAGATTTATAAACATTGAGTGCTAAATAAAATGGGGGTTCAATGCTTTTGAAGGCAACATGAAGGAATTTATGAAAATTGGCATTTATGTTTACCTGTTACAAATGTATTATTGATTACGTTTCATCTAGTCTTGAATCCTCTCCTGTCATATCAAAAATGTCCAGGGAGAACCGCGAAAGAGGGCCTTCACATGGTTGTGTATGGGGCCTGTTTGCTTTTCTCTAGATTCTTTTGGTGTTAACATGATTATGTGGATTGTAGACCAATTTAAGGGCCCTGGGAAGGGCTGTGTCGTCCATTAAAAAATCCTATAAGGCTGCTTAGTACAGGCAGATTAAGTCAGGGGACCGAGGGCTTTTTTATTACAATTTGTATTCTAATCCATGGGACAAAGGGATACTTGTTTTCCATGTTTATGGGGAAGCTAGTTGAAATTATTAGTGTGACCCTGTCATGCCTTACTTTTAGTACATCTTAATTATGTTTATTACAACCTTCAAATATTCTATGTTGAGTTATCTTCCCACATGGAAGTGGCATTATGATTCTTCCTGAGGCAATAATAGCAAGCATGATTGCCACCTATATGTTCCAATATGTGAAGCAGAGGTGTCAGAATAAGAAAGTTGATATGGTCATCGTTGCTTAAAAGTAAAGAAACCTATGCTTTTCTAAAAACAGTGAAATTTTTTTTAACGGAGTATGTTTTCCTTATCCTTCTGGTTGCCTTTATTGCGTTGTTTCTTTATGTATATTTTTTGTACCTCTTTGCCCGTTAGCAGTTTGTTTAATGATTGTACCCACGTTGACATTTTCTTCAAATGTTTTCTAACTTTGTCATTTTCGGCTTTTTATACCAGAAAACAGCGTGGCTTGCAATTTTCTACATGTGTATTCCAACAGGATATGCACTTGGCTATGTTTATGGTGGATTGGTATGTTTTATGCTTGACTGCTACCTACGAGGTCCCCCTTTCAAATATTATCTTTTCCAAGTTATGAGTTGTCAAGCCATAACTGTCCTTAATTTTGTTGACTAGGAAGTGATTATTTTTGTCCTTTGATAAAGGTTGGGGACCATTTCAATTGGCGTTGTGCATTCTTCGGAGAGGCAATCTTGATGCTTCCTTTTGCTGTTCTAGGTTTTGTTATGAAGCCTCTTCAAATGAAAGGTGCATTTTCTTTCCTTTTTTTTTGGTTCTTTTTCTTTCTTTCTTTCTGTATTTTTTTTATAGCAAATGTCAACTTTCAAATGTACCATCTACACCTCAAATCTCTCAAGAAGTCCCATGCCGTACCTTCCATCCAACTCCATTAATTATTTTCTATTAGTAAAGTTTATTCACAGATACTTTGATCTTTCACCATCTAGTAAAAATAAAAAATAAAAATATATTAAAAATAATAAGATATTCAACTTTACAAATTTATTATTCATTTTTTTTACTTGTTAGGTTTTTCTAAACTATCGATTACTCAGTTAATTTTTTTTCCATCAATTTCACCTTAATTAAACGAAAGATTAACTTTTAATAATTCATTTTTCATTTTGAAATTTCAGGTTAATCAATAAAATTAACCGGTCTGCTTTATCTCATTAAGGAGAAGAGTGTGATGAAGAAGACAAAATTCAACACTTATTTTATCATATAAAATTAAACAAAGAGTGGTAATTAATTGAAAAGAATTCAAAAAGATTTATGTTTTTTAATTAACATGAAATCTAAAAAAAAAAAGTTATTAATAAAACTGTTCAATAGTTTATGTATCTTCAAATTGTAAAAGAAGAATACTTGACTAATATATATATATATATATATATATATATATATATATATATATATATAAACTTGAACGTCAATATTAGGAAAGAAGATAATAAACTTAATAAGTTGGATATGTTTATTTTCATATATTTTATGTTTTATATTGGTTAAATGGTTAAACACGGAAGAACCCTAAATCAAACTTTACCAACAGAAAATAGTTAATCGAGTTAGATGGAAGGTGCAAAGTAAGACATCTTGAGAGATTTAAGGGAATGTGGATGCTAGAATCGAAAGTTGAGGTGGAAATGCGGGATAACCATGAAGGGTGTAGATGGGATTTACCTTTATTCCAGATTCACTGTTCTGATACTGCGACAACTTCCAAGCCGTTGTTGCTGAAGAAAAACTTGTGGTTACAGGCTTTTCTCCTGCTGATTCCAAAATGGCACTGACAGCTGTGGAGACAACTGTTTCTCAAGTTCAAGGTGCTGAATATATATAATTTAATATTAAAAATTACAATGCATTAATATTTGCAAATAACCTTTTGGTCAAGTAATTTTTTGCTTTATTTGAACCAGATGCAGATGGTTTGAAATTTAACCAAAAAATCTGTTAATTTAGTTCATATGCATTGTTCTGTTTGTTGTCACAATAATTTGAATATGAAACTTGATGCACTGATTCAGATGTTTCCGGTGGCAAAGATGGTACATTCGCCAGAAAGGAAGAATTCAGACATAAAAGCTCACCTGAATCGTCCGAGTGAGGTCACTTACCTTGTTATTTATTTGCCAAACATTTCAGAGTTCTTTTCTTTTTCCGACAGGAAATAATTTATCTTCAACAAGTTTTTTTTGGCTTTAAGTATCGATTGCCTCAAATATTGTCAACAAGCATAACTCTAGAAATGTGCAAGAGTGATGTGTTTGGCTTTTTAGAACTTAGTCCAAACTTTAAGGTTTGAGCTGAAATTGACTGATTGATTAAGTGAGATGAAATAGCAAGCAAAATTATCTTTGAACTATGTATAAGGAACTGGAACTCGGGAGACTGAATTGTGAACCTATGACTAAGTGACTTGTTTCAAAATCATAGTTGTGTTGTGTATTTAGGATTAGAACGTGGAAGACAGAATTTGTATCTGACCAACTAGAAGGAACTTTAACTTGGATACGCTAGGTTACTATGTTGGCTCTACTATATTGTCTTTAATCCTCCTATGAGGCAATCCGTTAGGATACGTGGACATGTGCACTGGCAGTTTGGCCATTGTTCTGTGTAAAATTAACTGTAATGTATGTCCAGTTTGACTTTTATGAGTTCAGTTAGTCTACATTGGACGCAAACTTTAGTTCATGTTTTATTTGACGTTGAAAAGTTTTCTGTTTGGACAAACCTGCACAGGCCTTCAGCCTTCCAATACCAATAATTAAGAATCATTTGCTTCAAATCCTATGAAGTTAAGTGGAAATGGCTAGGAAAACAGGCCAATCATCGGCGTTCCTTGATGCAATTGCTGTTGTAATTACTGCATGGTTTCTTCGTTTATATAATTGGGTGCAATATGAGTGTGCATTTGATATTGTCATCTTATTTTGGGCAGGTCAACATTTGCAAGTAAAGTAAGAAACCAGTTCTTACGATTTGCTAAAGATATGAAGGTGCTTTTGGTTGATAAGGTTTATGTCATCAACGTCCTAGGTAGTTCTTTCTCCTGCTTTATCTACTTACCACTTTAAGACACTTTTGGCCTTCCAAAAAAACAAAACAAAACCTCCAAGCCAATTCGTTGTGAATCTACTCCCTGATAGTTCTCATTCATTCTCCTAAAGTGTGAAATTATTTGTTCTAGGTTACATAGCCTACAACTTTGTCATAGGCGCTTACTCATATTGGGGGCCCAAGGCTGGTTATAACATATATCATATGGTAAGCTTTTTCCATTTTCACGTTCATGTTTTGACATATAACTATTTAGCTATTTAATTTTCTTGTTGAGATATCTCATCTCATCCTCTTTGTTTGTACTCCTTATGTAATAATTTTTTATGTTTCAGATCAAAAGGGGAAAAAACTCCCAATTTTCTAGTTTAGAATTATAATCTTTGCAAGCTTTAGGTTAACGTAAAAGGATTTATAAATTGTGTGGATGCTAAACTTGGAAATATTAACCTTTTAAAACTATTCCCATTTGGCAGACTAATGCAGATATGATTTTTGGAGGCATTACTATTGTGTGTGGAATATTGGGAACTCTAGCAGGAGGCTTTGTCCTAGATTTCATGACTAATTCTATTTCAAATGCCTTTAAGGTAGGTTCCATCATCTTGAATTCTGTTGTTTGCAAATATCTAAGTGCCTTACTTTTATCCTGTTGAGTGTTTTGCATATAGAAAGCGAGAGGTATTACTTTTCTTTTTTTTTCAAATGATAGTGAGTGGTCCTCCTTATTTTCTCTTTTTCATTTATTTTTTTTAGTCAAGCGTGTTTCAGTGTAAGATTTTGTGTGTATGAAATTGAGATGACAATTATCTGTAGCTTCAATTTTATCTACTGTCATCTTTACTTCCGTTGCCTTTCCATTTTCATTTTCTGGTTTTTCCCTTTATGCTTTATACTACTATTGAATGGCTTACTTGGACTCTTGCAGCTTCTTTCAGCAACAACATTTATCGGGGCGGTATTTTGTTTCAGTGCCTTCTGGTTTAAGAGCATGTATGCTTTCCTAGCGCTTTTTGCAATCGGTGAACTACTTGTCTTCGCAACTCAGGTATATCCTTTAAAGAAAAATGTCTTGTTTTGTGTTTTCCTGTATGAATTTATCTATGCGTCTCATATTTTCTTCTACTTATGCTGCCGTGGCCCATGGTTTCTTACCACTGCTTGTAATTAATACTTAGCTTCTTGCATTTATCGTCTAAGCTTAGTTTTTGATCTGTTACCATAGAGAAGAACATGCACCTGTTGGCAAATAAACAGGATTCACAGTAAGGGCGAGAGTGCTGTAACTCAAGGATTTTTCATATTTTTGGGTTATTTATATTTTTGCCTTGAAATATAAAGGCTTTTCTATGTTGCTCCACAACCTTCGAAAACCATCACACTAGGATAATCTACTAATTTTTTTTTCCTATCAAATCGGTGCAATCTATTACAAATGTTGGACGAAAATGCATATTTTTTGGCTTGCTGCCATAGCTTTGTTGTGTTTAGACTGAACAACAATTGATTACTTGTTGATAGTCTTCGGCTGTTTCTGTTCTGCAGGGCCCTGTAAATTTTATCTGCCTGCATTGTGTTGCACCTAATATGAGGCCACTATCAATGGCTATCTCTACTGTTTCAATTCACATCTTTGGTGATGTCCCGTCGTCGCCTCTTGTTGGAGTTCTGCAGGTCTGTAATTGTAGTTTCCATCATTGTGTCATGCCTTTGCAAGTTGCTCAGGATTTACGAACTAGTACTACTTAAGATATTTGCTCTTTTTTAGTCTTTATGGTAAAATCAATCATGTTATGTTTCACCTTAAAGATAGTTTTAAGTTCCTTGTACAAGGGTTTTTTTTTTTTTTTGGGAGTAAACATACGACTTTTAATGGTCTTTGTACGTTTTATGAGCGTTATTTTTTAGCGGTTTTATTTTGGCGCGTTATGCAGGACAAGATAAACAACTGGAGGAAGACTGCGCTAATCCTGACATCTATCCTCTTTCCAGCAGCGGGAATATGGTTTGTAGGTAAGTTCTTGATAGTTGCATTATTCGTCTACGCATAACTATTCAGAATTTTTCCCAAAAATACTCTATCTAGAATTTTATATCATTGGGTGCATAAATGAAGGGAAAAAAAAAAATGCTCTTTAGCCTTATCCGTATGATTAGTTATCACTAATATTACTTTTCCTTGTTGGACTTTTTTAGGATTTATTTTTCTTTCGTAATTCTTCCAAATTGAATTTCATAGACATTAATCTTAATATGTTTCTAATTGCTTTTCCTCTTAATATGTTTTATTTAACCATGCTTAATTTTTTCTTAATACTTTCTAAAAAATTATTCATTCTCTGAGAATGGCTGCTTTTAAATTAAATGCCCTTTATTTATCGTGGCAGGAATATTTCTCAAGAGCGTTGATAGATTTAATGAAGATAGTGAGAATTCCGTTATTCCCAGTGACAGATCAAACACAACGCCTTTGCTTGAAGGCAACACGGCGGAAACAAAGTCTTCTGCTGAGCCATAATCATGATACTTTCTTTTCTTGTTTCTTCTATTTTTATGGGTTAGTGCAAGTTATGTTATTTATTGTAAATTGGTCCCATGCAATTCTGCTTGCGCCGCGCCCCACGCCCTTTTAGTTTTTCTTTTCTTTTTATTTTTTATTCCGAGTTTCTTTAATGTAAATGTGAATCAAAATGGTAAGAAAATGCTTTGAAATTTTAGATCATTTGGAATTTGGGCTAATGTGGGAGTTGGGAGTGTGAAAGATTCTCATGTTTGGTACAACTACTAAGAAGCATGCTCCTCACGTGGTTTTTGGATACGAAGGTCTAAAATTTCTTCTAAAATGTAATAAGAATAAATTCCAAAGAAAATTTAACAAGGTTTATTTGGAAACATAAGATTTGGAAAAAAAAAAAAGAAAAAAAAAAACTAGAGCGTCTGAATTCACTAAAGCTAATCCATTTTTTAAGTTCCTTTCTTATTATCTAGGTCTATTATCCAAAGTTGATGGTCGAGAACCCAAACCTATCAGATAGCCTGTCACAAGGTCTAACAAAAATTCCCTCGTATGTTGACTCACTGTATCCGTATGAGATGATCGCTCATCAAGAACTACAGTATCTCACAATTGAGCTACCGTATCCACTAAACAACCACACAAGTTAGGTTAGTTCCTTTTTCTTTTTTGAACCTCTTCCTGCCCGCGCCAATGTGCTCCTTCAACATGTAGACTTTTGACCTCCTCTATGGCGATAGAGGTACAGCAACTTGATATATATGAGCAAGTTGCCTTTTTCGTTATTATTTTTGCCATGCTACAGCGAGAATGGACACTCTGAAATTCTGCTTCTTTTCTTTGTCTCTCTCTCTAACTCAATGTGGGAACATGTATATGTCCCACCGAGACATGTCCACATGTCCCTTAGGGACATTTTTCGTGTCCCTTGGGGACATGTATATGTCTCATCAAGACATGTCTACATGTCCTTTCTGTATATTTTTCATGTCCCTTTGTTACGACCCCTCCCTTTGTTACGACTCCTCACGAACCGTTACAATTGAACTTATCTCTCTTATCTTTCTATCTTATTAAAGTACAGAAAATAATACTTTGAAATAATATTCTTAACTTGTCAGAAATGATTTTTGAAACCTTGATAAATTTTAAGCAATTTTTTTAAAAAATTATTTTTATCTTATAAAAAAATTTCATGATTTTTGAAATCTATATTGCGAAATAAATTTAAATTCCCAAATAATCTTTTGTAATTAATGTTTTCATTTCGTGATCGTTCTTCTCGTTTTCTTGTCGCACATCATCCCGCATCCACTCCAAGCTTTTCCATCATTACATTTTACCTTTTCCCTTATCTACAACATGCATTAACTTATATAAACAAAGCTTAGTATAGACACTTGTATCTCACAGGGAAAAAAAAAAAACACACATTTTTTTATAATAAACATTACCATAAATATAAACATCTTTGAAAACTTTTTAAAATTTAAAAACTGTCGTATAGTGGGCCCGACGTTGTACCGTTATAACACGCTTGTCATAGAAAGAATGAGATAGCTAATCCCAAACCAACCGTGACAAAAAGTCTGCTCACCGGATAAAAGACTGCTCACTAGTCACCATCAATATCAAAGGTGTACAATGCCAATTTAAAACATAAAATATATATATATGCTTATATACATATATCTTTTTATCAAAACATCATCATAAGAGAAATATTAAAACATCATCATCAACATCAAAAACATATATTTATCATCATCATTTTTTTATTCATGTTGCAAGTGAGAGTATATTTACATAAATGCCCTACTTAATCATTTTAAGCTTTTTCGATGGTGACATGTGATCGAGGTCTTGGGGCTCGCCTTTAGAACTATTCATGCCATAAACATAATAAAATTATTAAAAAGTCATAATAATATATCAAATACATCCATCTCATTAAAACAACAACGAAATAGCTTATTTCATCATTCTACAATATCAAAACACAAATAAAGCAAACAATTACATAAGCTTATAAGACTTTACAAAATTGACAGCCAGACCTTTGTATCTTTAAAAAATCATAACAATTCATACAGAATTCTAAATGACCGGAAACCAATGTCAAATAAAAATAGACATCTAAAGCTTTCTATTGACACCTAATTCATTAAAAATAGAATCCGTTTGGATACTCAAAAATAGTTTTAAATTCTGATCACAAAACTTTACAAAAAAATGACAACCAGACCTTTGCATCTTTAAAAAATCATAACAATTCATACAAAATTCTAAATGACCTAAAACTAGTGTAAAATAAAAATAGACATTTAGAGCTTTCTATTAACACCCAATTTGTTAAAAATGGAGTCTGTTTGGACACTAAAAAATAGTTTTGAATTCTAATCGCAAAACTTTATAAAAAAAACTGACAACCAGACCTTCACTACTATGAAAACTCATAACAATTAATACATGAATCTAAATGGCCTGAAACCAATTTTAAAAGATAGTAAACATCTAGGGCTTTCTAATGGTATCTACTTATTAAAAACGGAGTCCATTTGGACCTTCAACTAGGTACTAAATTTTGAGTATGAAACTTAGAAATTTCCAGCATGCACTTTCATTTGCATAAATTATATAAACATAATAACCAACCGTTAGACATGTTTCTAAAACATCAAATCATGAAATCACTAGTCCCAACAAAAATCATGATTTAAGAGGTGAAAAACCTAAAAATAATGTAAATGAAATAAATATAAACCAATTCATAAACCAAAAGAAAAAAAATATTCCAAAGGAAATAAAAATACAACATCCCTTCAATACACATTCAAGCCCTCCCCTTTCATCATCCTTCCACTAACATAAATCTGATCAAGAAATTTCTTAATCCCTTTGGAAATCTAAACAGAGTGCATTTATTGTAGCTCGAGGTGAACGTGCTCTTTCCTAACTAACTAGCTCCTGTTTTCTACCAAGTAGTGCCTACCTTGAGTAGTGCTTGCCTTGTCCAGTACCTCACCGGTGTCCTCCTTTTTACCTTTGAAGCATCCCTCTTATTGCAGGTACACCTAAGCAGGTCGAGACAACCAAGAAAGAGCTGTCTGAACACAGTGTATAGCCCTATGTAGTGTTGAATCACCGCCATTCACTAGTAAGCATCAACATTTTGGTGCTAGAAGGAGGGCCCCTACACCTTCACTTGAAGTCACCAACCACAACCCACCTTGCGACCTAAGCATGGTAACACAAGGCAATACCTGGGATAACGATGCCCGACAGGAGGGGTCAGGTAAAGCCCAAAACCAAAACCAAAACCTGAATAGGCCTCGCGGTCAACCCCGACCTACGAGATCCTGATCTGGGGGTCAGGGCAGCGTAGCCATGGGCGAACAAGTGAATAATCCAATCGCCCAAGATTCGATTTGAGAACTTAAAAATGTATTCGGATACTCACACAGCAACTCGCCCAGCAACAAGCAGAGCTTCATCTGGCTTTCGTCCTCCTTCCCCTAGCATAGGAAGACTAGGCCGGGGGTCGAGTAAAACAAGTGGCTAAGGGTACAATGAAGTCAATTCTGAGCGCTCTAGACGATCCACATGGGGAGTCTCAGCTAACAATAGGCTCATCCGAGAAAGCCAACTTGGTCCTCAAGGGGGCCAAGGACAATCATCGTAGGGCTCCCGAGCATTGGTCTTTGATCAGCTCGGACGTCAAAGAGAAGTTCAACAGGACCAGCAACCCCAAGTTAGAGACAGGGTTAAGGGTGGTGCCTCGTACAGGGTGGAACTACCCAAAGATACTAATAGCTGCCAATTTTAAGAGCTACAGTGCCAAATTGACTAGATCTGCAACAATAGGTTCAGACTTGATGAAGGTGGCATACTAGACCTGCCATTCATTAACGCCATTATGTACGCACCTATGCCGCCCAAAAGTCAAGGTCCCACAAATCAAGGACTATGATGAGACGACAAATGCAAACGAGCACGTAGAGCTCTATAGAGGACACATGATTCTTCAAAACGCTAGCGACGCAACTATGTGTAAAGCCTTCTCGCTCACATTGATTGGTCCAGCTTGGCAATGGTTCAGGAGGATTGAGCCAGGGACCATTACCTCATTTCACCAATTATCATATGCCTTTTCCTCTACTTTCTCGATGACTAGGACAAGGGGATGGCAGTGTCAAAGATTACATCAACCATTTTACCTAAGCAGCATTAGAGGTGAGGCACATCAAAGACGAGATCTTAAAACATGCCTTTGTCGAGGGCCTCTGAGATGGGAAATTAGCCTGGTCACTAGCTTTTGAGTAGCTGAGCACTTTTTCCCAGATGCTCAGCTATGCGTAGAGGTATGTCAATGCGGCCAAATACACGAAAAGCCGTCAAGAAAAAGGTAGTGGCAAAGGCGGTAAGAAAGAGAAGAAACAAAAATCTATACTTGAGCAGCATAGTGCCGGGTAGAACAAGAGGCAGAAGAAGGAGAAGAAGGCTAAGAAGACAAGGTGCTGACCGAGAAATTTTAGAACTATACACCACTAGTTGCTAGCATTGACGAGGTGTTTGCCCAAGTTAGTGGCAAGAATTTGTTGGTAGACCCACCCAAGCTAGAGGTGAACAAAGCCAAGAGTGACTAGAACAAGTACTATAACTTTCACAAAGATGTGGGACATAACACTCGTGATTGTATCCAGCTCAATGACTAAATCGAAAGGTTGGTCTAAGATAATCACTTGTAGGAATTCATTGAATGAGTCCTAACTCCTGGTTCTATAGTCCGTAGGAAGGATTAGCCGAATAGGGATGCACAAACTTGATCACCCAACAAAGATGGGAACGCCTCGAAACCCCCAAACATTGTTCACACAATCTTCAGCGAGCCTGTTACCGAGGACATCTCAAGTGGACGGCGAGCTTATACCTGGAAAGCTCTGTTGGTCGAGAGGGGCGACCTCATGAATATGTCCAAGTACATCAATAAGACATGCCGACAACAAGACATTTCAATAACATTCACCAAAGAAAAGGCATATAAACTTGTTCATCCACACAATGACGTGCTTGTATGCGAGTTACAGATCGCCAACAATTCCGTCTGTCGTGTACTGATCGACAACAGCAGTTTGGCCAACATCTTTTTCAAACAGGTCGATGACAAATTGTAGATCAGTAACGCTACTCTTGTCTTAGTCCAAACACCTTTGTATGGCTTTACTAGGGAATGCGTTTGACTAATTGGAAAGGTTAGCCTGCCAGTCACCTTCAGAGAGGGGGCTGCTCGGGTGACGCCCATTGTTGACTTCCTCATCGTCGACAAACCCTCTCAGTATAACATAATTATCGGGCGTCCAACCTTGAACACTCTGAAGGCTGTGGTCTCCACCTACCATCTGGTAATGAAGTTCCCAACGGAGGACGAGGTCAAAGTCATTAGGTCATGATAGAAGGACTCTCGAGACTAATATGTGAATGTTGTTAAGGTGGCCTCTGCTAAGCAACTAAATGTCTTGGCCATATACAAGGTTGATGAAATACAGCTCTCGATTAAGCAAAAGCCCAAAATGCTGTCTGACTTGGATCTCGGCTTCCAAAAGAAGAGGTTAGAGCCACGCCAGTAAAGGATTCAATGCCATGTAATTTGGACACTAAGCATCCCGACCACACAGTCCAACTTGGTTCTCAACTGAAGTCTGAGATTTGGGCCGACCTAGAGAAGTTCTTAATGGAGTACCAAGATGTATTTGTGTGGTCTCTTGAAGACATGCCCGGCATTGACCCCAGCGTCATCTGTCACCACCTCAACGTTTGGCCTAAGCAAAAACCGATCATCCAAAAATGGAGAGCCTTTAACTCAGAGAGGCATGCCGCTATCAATGAGGAAGTGCAAAAGCTGCTAAAGGCCAAATTCATCCAAGAAGTCACATACCCTGAATGGCTTACTAACGTAGTTCTCGTCAAAAAAGCCAACGAGAGTGGCAGGTCTACATCGATTACACCAACCTTAACAAGGCCTGCTCCAAAGACTGCTTTCCACTTCCTTGGATAGACTAGCTCGTGAACGCAACAATTGGACATGAGCTATTAAGCTTCATGAACACCTACTCCGGCTACAATCAGATCAAGATGGCCAAGGAGGATCAAATCAAGATCGTATTCACCACAGACCAAGGGCTTTTTTGCTATGTGGTTATGCCCTTTGGACTGAAGAACGCCGAAGCAACCTACCAATGCCTGGTGAACAAGATGTTTGCCCAGCTGATCGACAAGATCATGGAAGTATACGTGGATGACATGCTCGTCTAAGTCTATCCGCGTGACATATCACATCACCGATCTCTAAGCAAGCTTTGACATTCTTCGAGAATATAGGATGAAGCTCAACCCAGCCAAGTGTGCTTTCAGGGTCAGTTCGGGCAAGTTCCTCGGGTTCATGGTGAACCAAAGAGGGATCAAGGTCAACCCAGCCAAAGCTCAGGCAATGACCGACATGCATTCACCTCGCACTGTCAAGGAGTTGCAAAAGCTTACCAACATAGTAGCAATTCTATCCAGATTTGTATCCCGATCTACCGACAAGTGTCATTCATTTTTCAGGCACTTAAGGGGAGGTTTGAGTGAAGCAGAGAGTGTGAAGAAGCCTTTCAAAATCTCAAAAGGTATTTAGCCACGCCCCCACTCCTATTTAAACCTTTATTGGGAGAGATGTTGTAGGCCTACCTTGCCGTGTCTGAAAAAGTTGCGAGCTCGATCCTCGTCTGAGAAGAAGATGGTGTCTAGAAACCCATCTACTATATGAGCCATGCTTTCCAAGGCACCAAGGAGACATATCCTTTGCTTGAAAAACTCGCATTCACCCTTGTCACCTTTGCTCGGAAGCTTCGACTGTATTTCCAAGGCCACACCATTCGAGTTTTGACCGAATACTCCTTACGGCAAGTCCTCCAAAGTTTGGAGATATCCAGACGAATGGCCAAGGGGTTGGTAAAGCTCGGCCAGTTATCGTCGAATTCACTAATGTCGCGCAGAGCACTCCCCCCAAAACCTGAATGGAAGCTCTTCATCGATGAATCATCTTACAACGATGGGTTGGGTGCCGGATTGATCCTCACTAGCCCAGATGGATATAAAGCAATATATGCCTTTTGTTTTGACTTCAAGGCATCCAACAAAGAAGCTGAGTATGAAGCATAACTGGTCGGCCTCCAAATTCCAAGAGACCTAAGGGTGGACCGCATATCCGTCCATAATGATTCCATGCTCGTCATCCAACAAGTCATTAGGGGATTCCAAGCCTAAACAAAATCCATAAAAGCGTATTTGCATAAAGTCAAGGTGTTGTTAGGGCAGTTTAGAGCTTATTCCTTCAAACAAATCCCTATATCTGAAAATTTTAAGGCCGATGCCCTTGCTTGGCTGGCCTTTGGTTTGGGCGAGAGTGAGTTTACATCGGTCCCCATTAAGAGATTAGCAGAGCCAAGTATCACCAAAGAAGTGGCTAGTGTAGTAGAGGAACAAGAGACCACCTGGATGGACTTGATCATCCGATACTTGACCACAGTTGAGTTGCCCGACGACCAAGAATAAGCCAATCGGATCCGCAACAGTTCAGCCTAGTATTCGATATTTAGGGAAAAACTTTACCAAAGAGGTTACAATACCCCGCGCTTAAGGTGCGTAGGACTTGGAGAAGCTTGTTATCTAATAAAGGAAATCCATGAGGGGCGATCCCTGGTTCAAAAGTGTCTTTGGCAGGGCTATTATTGGCCGATCATGGTGCAGGACTGCAAGGATTTCACGCGAAAATGCCTCAAGTGCTAGCAATTTGCTAGGATAATTGGATACCATACCGAGTAGCTCACCTCATTACGTCTGCCTGGCCGTTTGCGAAGTGGGCTATCGACTTCATTGGACCACTCCCCTAAGCCCGATCTTAGTTTAAGTATCGTATCGTGGCTATAGACTACCTCGCCAAGTGGGTGGAGGTCAAGCCGTGCACCAATATGACCAAAGCCAAGTGCAGCAACTTCATTTGGAAGAACATCATCTGCCGATTTGGAATTCTACATACCATTGTGACTGACAATACTAAGCAATTCGAATCATCAAGTCTCCTTCATCTGTATGAGCAGCTCAGGATTAGGAAGGTATTCCCATCACCTGGCTACCATCAGAGTAATGGGTAGATTGAAGTAGTCAACAAGACAATAAAAGACAATCTGAAGAAAAAGCTAGAAGACCTCAAGGGCACATGCATCGACGAGCTCCCAAAGGTGACCTGGGCATACCGAACAACTGCCTAGATGGCCACAGGGAAGACTCCATTCTCCCTCGTCTATGGGGCTGAGGCGGTTGTCTCGGCTAAGGTCGGCCTATCGAACTTCAAGGTTGAACAATATGATGAGCTCTACAATGCTGAAATCATGATGTCCGAGCTTGATCTACTCGAGGAGAAAAGAGATCGTGTGATTATCCGTATGGCTGGCACCTATAAACTCTCCGATATGGAAAGGGATGTGCTTAGCCACCCTTAGAACGTTGAACACTTGAAAAGGTTCTTTTGTTAAACAAAAATCCAGAACACCTTTTTTGGTCTCTAGCTTTATTCTTTTGTAACACGGTCTGCTAAGCAGAACCAGGATGTACAAAAAAAATGTTAATGAGCGCACTTATTTTACAAAATTCCTCCAAGCAATTAGCATCAAAAGGCCATAATCCCCAAAGAGGGGAGGTAACTCCTGTCCGAGGGACCCGACTACAACTCCTGAAAAGGGGAAGTCATCCCAATTAACCGACTGAGGGGTTGGTTGGCACAATACTAACTATGAGTGGAATCACTAGTCTAGTAGTCTGTTGCCATATGGACAACCTAGCCAAGAGTTGCCCCAAGATGACGATGATTCTAGGAACATAATTCCCGACCATTATTAGATTTGTAAAAGTTCAAATGAACTTAAACAAGTCTAAGTGCGGCTATTGGGTATTACACAATGTTGTGGCTAAACCCACCGAGAAATAGATCGTCCTTGCGCAGCTCAACTTGCAAAAAATGGAATTTATATTTCAGTTTTGAGAAAGTTTGTTCTCGATGAAAATTGAACTTTACCCAGCTTGAGGAATGTTCAACTTGGAAAATAAAATTAACGTTTCATTACGAGAAGCTTTTGACTTGGGAATAACAAAATTATTATTTCTTTCCCGAGAAGTTTTTAAATTAAAAATGGAATTAACATTTCATATCTGAGAAATATTTTACTTGGAAAATAAAACTAAAAAGTCACGTTTTTGTGGAACAATAAACTTGGAAAATGAAAGAAAATTTTCACTAAAAATAAAAAATTAAATTGTCTTTGGGAGGTACAAGTAACCAAGCACCTCCCAAACCCGGATAGAGATAGTTACTGTGGACGGATTTTCCTACAGATACTTTCAAATCAAACAGTTGGGAATTTTTGGGCCCTCAAATCACCGTTAGATGGACCTGTCCACTCGGATATGCAAACGTAATTAGAATTAAATGAAGGAAAATAAAGCAAAAATAAAAAACACGTCAAATTTATAGTGGTTTGCTATGTTAATGAAGAGCTACGTCCACTGTAGTTCACTATCTGGTATTCTTTTTACAGAGTAATATTACAGGGAAATGAGGATGAAAGTGAACAAGCAGAACTTTCTGTATCTTCTGTGTCTTTTTTCATGTGTGTCTCGAAGTTGCCTTTTCCTTCTATATATAAGCTACAGAGTTGAAACGTGGTCATCAACCGTCGGACGGAGTGGAGTGATGCTCCATGAACAGCTACAATATTGGGGCACGTCCAAACTATAATGCTGGGACGCGTGTCAGTTGACAATTTGTTGCATAAATCACTATTTCCTCATATTTTGGTCTTGTCCTTAACGTGTGTTAACTGTCAAAACGTGGTATATGTCGAATCGATACGAACGAGTCGAACAGACTATAACCTATTCGATTAAACTAGACAATCCCTGCAAACAAATCGAATATTCGATTCGATCGACTGATCTGTTTGATTCGCTCGCTCGAAAATTATTGGGCCGTCAGGGCCTATTGTCAATTTGGGCCTGTCCGAATTGTACCCCAACAGTTAGCCCCCCACTCCTTAGTCTCATGTTATGGACTACAGGAGTGAAGATTCGATTTTGAAATCGACTGCACGAGACCTGAATGCCTCTTCGTCTATACCAAAATCATGACTCTCCCTTGGGAAGTCGCGACAATTAATGCGCTGAAACACGTGTCCGCGCACCGTTGGCGATTCGTTAATGATTACTGGCGATGTTGACGTGCGTATCAGATTCGAAAGGGCACCGCCTCGGTTTGAGCGGGCAACCGAATAGACGGGTAACCCTAGCCCTTGGATCAGATTGATCTGAAGCGATCTCAACCATCGAAACGGCGGTCTAAAAGGTACATATAGCAGCATCTGTCCTTTTCCTTCAATCCATCTTTCTCCTCCTCAGATTTCCAGTCTCTCTTGCGCTTCTAGGACGATTTTCCTCCTGTCTTCCCTAGTTTCTTCAATTCCTTCAGGCAAGGTTTCCTACTCTCCCTTCTTTTCTTGTAATTTTCCTTGCACAATCTTCTTCTTCTCTCGATTCCGAGCATTTTGATGCCGAATACGCCATATTTCTCAAGAAATTCAGTAACTGCTAGGGCTGTTTGCCTGTGTATCGACTGTAAAACATCCAAGAACTGTATTAAAGTTCTTTAAGTTTTGGGGTCCAGTGCCTTTTTGATCTTAGAATCCCTAGAATTCCCTTAGCAATCGTGTTTGAGAGATGTCGAAATCAGTGGCCACTACTTCGAGCTCTAGCAATGGAGACGATCCTTGGTCGAGCAATGACGAAAGGGAAGTGGACAAAATGATTCGTCAGCAAAACCTGATCGAATCAAGCGAAAGGACGACTGGCGTTGAGATTGGCGAAACGTCCAGCCGAAGGACAGAAAGGAATCAACCAGCTGGACCCTCCAGAAGAGTCGAGGACGTCGACCCACTCGAAAAGAGAAAGTTCATCTCTCCAACCAAAGGGGTATCATTTTTTACAAAGAATCCAGAGTCTGTCCTCACAGAATCGGATCTCCATGCGATAAGAACAAAATATGGGGTCCCGCCTACGGTTGAGATTCGACTTC
>CAMOHE010004630.1:0-24961 GCA_946598075.1 Artocarpus hirsutus
GGATAAGTTTTAATATGAATGATGTAATGAAAGATATGTTCCTATGAAAATGTGCCTAGTGCACTATTATGATGATGATGATGATGATGATGATGATGATGTTCATGAAATGTTTTAAAGTTGATGATGATGATGTTTATGAAATGTTTTAAATTGTGAGAATTACAATGTACTTACTAAGCATTAGCTTATTCAAGTTTTCATCATGTTGCAGATAAGGGTAAGAAAGTGATGGAATAGGCGGAGGACAAATGACAAGGCGTGTGAGCTAAGGAAGATGGTTGCAAATGGAAGAACGCCAAGGAAAGGAGTTTTTAAAGAATCATTTTATGATTATTTTCGTTTTGAGTATGTTCATATATTTTAAGGATATATAATTTTGTAAATTTTTTGAATGTTTGTTTACTGTATTTTTATAAATTTTCTTCCGCATTTGAAGTGTTAAAACTTGTTTTAAAAAGAATTTTTTTTTAGTTCGGCCTGCCGACCATACTAGTCGGACTGCCAAAATTTTCTAATCGGCCTGCCGGATGCCAAGCATCGGCCTGCCGATCTTGTGGATTTTGAAAACCCCATTTTGCAAGGCCTCGGACGGCCTGCCGATAGGTGACCTTCGGCCTGCCGGTTGAGTTCGGCCTGCCGAAGGTAAAAGTTCGGCCTGCCGGCCGAGACATGTTCAAAGAATTTTGTCTCTTGTTTTTTCAAGTGCCAATTAAGTTTAAATAATATTAGCAAACTATTTATACAATGTCTATGGGAAAAGCAAATTGTTTTTAATTAAGAAAGATTATGATTTCTTATAAATAGTATTTATATATTTATATAAAAAAAATGTATGTAAAGATCCTGGGAATGCTTTTCCAAATTATGATTTCAAATACATGTTATCAATTACAATAGTTTGCTTCAGTTTTAATGAATGAATGTAACGTTATCTGTGACGTCCGGAAGGGAGGCGTTACAGCATCATGCCCTCAAATATATATATACATATATATCTTTTTGATTAATAAAATCTCTTATTTACCAAATATAATCATTTATATTCATTATGAGGTTTATTATGAAATCCACCTCAATCTATAGTTTCAAAAAACAGTTAATAGAAATCCTTTGTCAACAAATCATTTGAAAACATTTTCGTAAAAATCCCTTTGAGGCCAAAATATTTAAAACTAGCTATCAAAGAAGGGGTAGAAGTCCTACCTCGATATCCATGTCGGTGTCCCACACCGTAATCCCGGTCCGCTATACATTAGCTCCATAGATCCACGCACGAATCCTAAATACATAGTAACTTAGCCCATTAGTATCTAACCCGAGGTATCCTATGGTACTAAATTATTTCATGGTGTCCTAGTGTGCCTTTTAGGTTTATAAAATCATTTTATAAAGTTGAAATTTCAATCGGGGTTCAAAACAGTGAAAACGGTTGAAAAATCACAAAATTACACCATGCCCGGTCGGCCTGTCGGTTGTCCTGGTTCGGCCTGCCGAACTGCACAGTTCGGCCTGCCGGAAGAGCAGGTTCGGTCGGCTGAACATCTCCAGGTTCGGCCTGTCGATCGGATTAATCCGGCCTGCCGATCTCTTGAATCCAGCCTGCTGAACATGAAGTTCGGCCTGTCGATCTAAAAAAATTTCAGAAATTTCCATGCACGAGTTCTCGGCATCCCGAATCCAAATATTCAAGTCTAATCTGTTTTCTCAATTCTCAGGCATGGGTAATCATCATAAACAATAGAAAATCATAGTAGAACACTTTTTAATGGATTAAAACAAGTTTTAAACAAGATTTTCACAAAATCAAAAAATAGAGAAAATAGAGAAAAAATGAAAAATCTTGATTTCAATCCGTTTTTGATGAAATAAAGTTTGCATTCTAGCTAATCTAAGTCCATCTAACCTAGATTGAAGCTTTTCTAGGCTTAAAAACTCTTAGATTTCAAAATGCAAGAAAATTTGAAAAATGTAAAAAGTTTTAAAATTTTAAAAACTAACCTTGAATCGAAGCTTGAATCGAGTTTGTGGTTCTCAATCACGTTCCCGAGCCTTCAATCCACAATCCCAATGCTTGAAATCGAATTTTGAATCAAAAATTTAGAGAGAGAATGGGAGAGAGTAAGAGTGCAACCGAGAGAGATAGAGAGAGAGGAGAGAGAGAGAGCACGGGTGAGAAATGAGAGGAGAGAGAGGAAGAGTCAAATAAATAGAGGAAAGAAAGACAAAACCAGTGAAGGAAAACCGTGTGTACAGCACGTGGTTTTTCAAAAAGGACGTGTTGGTCATTTGATGAATTGTTTTGTTTTAAAATTTAAAATAGCACTTAAAAATTATTAAAAATCATTAAAAGAATCAAAATGACATTAATTTAAGAATTTCACAAAATGATCTAGTTAAGTTTAAAATAATCATTATGGCACACTAATCCACCATTTAATACTCTAATTATACTTAATTAACTTCGGGGTGTTATAGAAACAAGAATTTCTAGTGCATTGTAAATACAATAATTAAAAGATTATGATTAGAAAAATACATAATACAAGTGTTACTGTTTTAATCCAATTTTTATGACAAATTCCTCAAAAGTAAAAATGGGATTTTTAAAAGTAAACATCATGCTATAATCTTATACAAGAAAGGAAGCATATGAAAATAAGCTAGAAAGTTTAAATATTACAAAATATGTTGCAACAAATGTTAAGACAAAAATACAGTTTAATGACAATACTATATAGAAATATAGAAAATTATACAGTATTAGAATAATACAGTATAAGGATTATAATGATAAAGTAATGCAGTGTAAGAAATTACACTGATAAAGTTCATAGAAATTATACTACAAAAGTAATGCAGTGTAAAGAATTACACTAATAAAGGTAAGCAGTATAAAATTATACTGCAAAAATAATACAGTATAAAAATTAGACTATATAAAGTTAAGCATTATAGAAATTATACTGTGTAGAGGATATGGATGAGTAAGGAATACTTTGTAAGTTTATAATAGTATAGAAAAAGTGTACTAGCAGTATAAAAAAAATACTATCAATAAAAATTTGAACAGTTAAAAGGATGATGTAAGACTCACTTGGTGACACCTCTAAGGTAGAAATTTTTCCACATTTTCCCCTTAAAGAACCGGTTGTATCAAGTGGTGGGAAAAACTTTTTGAAAGCTTCAATTAAGTCAATAAAGTGATGACTTAGAAAGGTAAAAACTAAGTTGAAAATTGGCCATATCCTTCCCTTGCTTTAGACCTTTTTTTCGCCTTCCATCTAGAGTAATTTTTCACCTCATTTTAGTCCTAATGAGGTTCATTATTTGACAAAGTAATTAGTATGAAAAAATCTCACTTTGTCTCCATCATTTTTCATGCAAAACTTGAAAAATATGCCCATTTTCTCTCTACCTAAATTGGTTCCTATATATGCATTCCCTCTTATTATTTTTTCAAGATTCAACCTCCAATCAAGTTTAAGTGATGATGATCAAGATTGATCACTGTTAAGGTAAAAATCTAAATTTTATACTTATGGGTTCTTGGTGTTTTCTTGAAGTATAGATGGGATTTTATAGGAGGTGTTATGGATTGTTATTAAGGATTTAGAGAAGCTATCAAGTACTAAAGAAGAGATGCAAGAGCTTGGAAAAGCTTAGGTAAATTCTAAACCCTATTCTCAGTTTAGTTTATGCATATTAAATGTTTAATATGTATTTTATGAAAAGAATAGACTATGGCATTGAAAATAAACTTTATGGTATGATTATGATATGAGATGTATGTATGATGGAGATGAAGCATGACTAGAAACTAGGATTTTATGTGTTTAAAAACCTAGTTTGAAAAACTTTGCTCTAAAACAAAGTTTTGATGTTTTTAACAAAAATGATGATTTTTTTAGACTTTGAAGCAACCTAAGTTCTAGAAGAGAAACCAAAACTGTAACTTTTTTTAGCAAATTTTTGTAGAATTCTAAAAGGATTAAATTGAAAAGATTATTTTAAACTCAGTAGATTTGAAAATTAGCCAAAAATTCCACTATAACATTGGAATTTTAAGGAAAGTTAAAGCACGAAAGTTGTAGATCTCATCAAAATTGCTAAATATTGTAGTTAGTTTGTCAAAATTCCACTCGGTTGATGAGTTATGAATTTTATGAGATTTTAAGCACAAAATTTTGTAAGAAGAAAAATGTTATGGGATGTTTTTAATTTAAACAAGAAACTTTTTCAAGATTTAATCCTTACAAAAAACTGAACATTTTGATATAAAACGGTCATCTTTGGTCCCAAGGACAAAAATGTCAAGATTTTATATTTCAAGCCAAAACTATAAAACCATATAAATGGGAATTTTCACTAAGAAAGGTTAGTTTTCTACACTAATATGGCCAAAGAGTAACCAAAGATGTTAAAGTTTGAAAGGATAAGCATTAGAGGAGCTTCTAGGAGGCTATGGGTACATATTTGAACTTCAGCATGCCATTTCATCCTCAAACTGATGGGCAATCTGTGCGAGTCATTCAGATTCTTGAAGACATGTTACGTGCTTGTACATTGGATTTTGGCAGGAACTGGAAGAATTATCTACATCTGGTAGAGTTTGCGTACAACAACAGCTACCAACCGAGTATTGGTATGGCACCGTTCGAAGCGTTATATGGATGACCGTGTCAATTGCCAGTGTGTTGGGTTGTACTAGAAGCTAGAGTTATTCTTGGGCTAGATGAGATTTGCGATAGCAATGAGAAGATCGTCATGATTCGAGATCGACTGAAGGCAGCTTAGAGTCAACAAAAGAGTTACGCGGATAAAAGACGTCGACCTTTGGAATTCGAGGTTAGAGACTTTGTACTCTTGAAGGTTTCTCCTCGCAAAGGCATTTCGCGGTTCGGAGTCAAAGGAAAACTCGCTCCAAGATATGTTGGACAATTCGAGATCATTCAACGTGTTGGTGTGGTTGCTTATCAATTCAACCTTCCTTCGAAACTTTCACATATTCACGACGTATTTCATGTGTCGATGCTTCGAAAGTGTCCACCTCAGTAGGATAAGATCGTTTCGTTCCAGGATGTACAGATTTAGGAAGACACGACGTATGAAGAAGTGTCAATCTAGATCATCGATCGTAAAATGATTAGTTTGCGTCGTCGTGAGATCCCGTTAGTAAAGGTCGTGTGGTAGTATCACGGGGTTGATGAAGCCACTTGGGAATTAAAGTTGAGTATGCGAGAGACGTATCCACATTTGTTTTGTTTTTGAATTGATTTGTAAATTTCGAAGACGAAATTTCTTTTAGGGGTGGAGAGTTGTAACGTCTCGAAATTAATTAAATGTTATTAATGTGTAGAATGGTGAATTAGTGTGCCATAATGATTATTTTAAACTTAATTTGATCATTTTGTGAAAATCTCTAAATTTATGTTATTTTGATTGTTTAAATGATTTTCAATTACTTTTAATTATTTTTAATTGCTATTTTAAATTTTTAAACAAAATAATTTGTCAAATGACCAACATGTCCTATTTTGGAAATATCACGTGCGGGACGTGGTATTGATTTTAAACTACTTTTCATCTCTCTCTATTTATTTCACCTCACTCTCTCTCTTCCACTCATTTTTCTCTCTCTCCTCTCTCGCTTGTCTCTCTCGCTCTCTCTCTCTCTCTTGGTTTCACTCTTCCTCTCTCATTCTCTCTCTAAATTTTGAAACAAAATTTGATTTCAAGCTTCGGGGTTGTGGATTGAAGGCCCAGAAACGCGATTGAGCAACCATAAACTCAATTTAAGGCTTCGATTCAAGGTTAGTTTCAAAATTTTTAAACTTTTTCAATTTTTCAAATTTTCTTGCATTTTGAAATCTAAGCATTTTTAAGCTTAGAAAACCTTTAATCTGGGTTAGATGAACTTAGATTAGCTAGAATACAAACTTTGTTTCATCAAAAACGAATTTAAAACAAGATTTTTCATTTTTCTTCAATTTTTCTCATTTTTGGATTTTTTCAAAAATTTTGTTTAAAACTTGTTTTGATGCATCAAAAAGTAACCTATTATGTTTTTCTATCAATTATGATCATTACCCATGCCTGAGAACTAAAAAAACAGGTTGGAATTAAAGATTTGGGCTGGGGAGGCCGAGACCTATGCTTGAAAAATTCTAGAATTTTTCCATATCGATAGGTCGGATTCAAGTGTTCGGCAGGCCAGATTCATCCAACTGGCAGGCCGAACTTGAAAAAGTTTGGCGAATGGACTTGGACCTTCGGCAGGCCGAACTGCATAGTTCAGCCAGCCGAACCAGGGCTACTGACAGGCCGATCAGGCGTGATGAAATTTTATGATTTTTCACCCGTTTTCACTGTTTTGAACCTTGATTGAAATTTCAACTTTATAAAATGATTTATAAACCTAAATGGCACACTAGGATACCATGAGATAATTTAATAACCTAGGATATCTCGGGTTAGATACTAATATACCTAGGTTTCATTTAAGGTTGTGCATGGATCTACGGAGCTAACGTATAGCGGACCGGAATAACGGTGTGGGACACCAGCTTGAGTATTGAGGTAGGACTTCTACTCCTTCTTTGGTAGCTAGTTTTAAATGTTTTGGCCTCAAATGAAATTTTAACGAAAATGTTTTTAATGGTTGATTGAAAAAGGATTTTATTAATTGTTTTCTAAAACGATAGATCGAGGTGCTTTTATAATAAACCTCATAATGAACGTGAATGATTATATTTGGTAAAAAGAGATTTTAATAATCATGAAAAGATATATGTATATATATATTTTAGGGCATGATGCCATATCAGAGATCAGGTCGTATAGTGCGCGACCTTGTGGGCAAGTCCCGAAACCTAGCTGGATCACTACGGTGGTGATTTACATATGGTTTGCCCAGGAAAAGAAAATGATATTTTTCTAGTCGACCTACTTAAACTGTTTTGGTAAGATAAAACGTATATTAAATTTCCATTTATTTATTTATTTATTCTAGTTCGTTTTATATGTATTTATTTGATTAATGAAATTTCTTTTAAAGTTAAATATATTCAAATTCTAGTCCTACTGAGCCTTTCGCTCATGTTTTACTTGTTTTAAAATCTTACCCTAGGTGGATATCAGCTTAGGATCGGAGAAGAGTCTGCTGACTGGACTTGCGATCAGTAGAAGATTTGGGTAGGTCGTAGCACAATATTTCAAGGCATGTAAAATCTTTACTTTTTCTTTTATTTTAGACTGTAGTTGTATTGTAATATTGTCAGTACCATGTGCGTGCACAAGATGTGGGCCAGTGGGACCTATTTTTGCCTCACCATATATTTTGAATGTTTTTACTGTTTCCTTATTGTTTATTTTGTTATTCTCATTTGTTCAAATATTATAACCGTTATCTTTAAATAAACGATTTTAAAATTATCATATTTTGACTAATAAAATTAATTCTAAAACCTAATTTTTAACTAAATTTTTATTTAATTAACTTAATTAATCTACTACGTCACCTTCTATACTCCGGGGCGTGACATTCTCACTTAACATTTTTGTTAGTTTTGAGCAATTTATAATAATTTGATAGTGTTTTGTGCTCTTTTGTAAGTTTTGAGGAAAAAAGATGCATAATGGCAAAGCACGGGGTAAACATACCTAAAAATAAGCAAAAGTAGACTTGGGGATGAAATGGAGCCTAGACACTAGCTTATGAGCACCTAGGCACTGCTATAGAAGAAATCTCATACAAAAACCCAGGAGCATAGGCGCCTAGGCGCCACAACTTAGGCCCCTAGGCGCCATTTGGAAAGAGCAATGTAGCGCCTAGGCGCTATAATCCTGGCGCTTAGGCGCTACTTTGAAGCCTAGGCACTACAGTCCTGGCGCCTAAGCGCCAATTCAATAAAACTGCTATGGAATAACGCTACAATTATAGCGCCTATGCGCTGTTATGAAGCCTAGGCGCAAGAAAATTGAGCCTAGGTGCCGTTGCAATCTCAAGTAAGTTTTTAGTTTAATTTCATTCCAAAATTATCATTTTAAACCCTAGCCTATAAATAGAGCATTATGAAGGGTTGAAGGACAAATTTTGACAGATAAAGACTGTAGGAAAGAGGAGAGAACTCACTGCTTTGGAAAAGAAGAATGGTGCAACCCAGAGACGGAATCCATCTTCACATCTAAGCACAGTTTTCTTCTGTTATTCCTCATGCTTAAGACATTATTTAGGACTGTTTTTAGTTTTGTTATGAACTAATTTTCTCTATTCTAGGGCTACGATATAGCAGGATTATGAATATTCACTTTTATTTAATTTAATTCAATTCGATATTTATTCATTATCTATGCTGAGTGTTTAATCTAATCTTAATGCTTGTAAAAGTTTATGCACCTTTTACATAATTTGTGATTTAATTTGAGGCTGAGCAGTGGTAATTAAATTAAACCATGATTGAATACTATGAGATCGTCATAGGCTAGAGATATCTATGAGACTTGTGTAATATTGCGAATTTCTTGTTCTTAATAAATGTTAGTAAGTTTAGAATTTTCATAGAAATATAAAAAATTTGCTAACTGGGATAAATTGTTAATGCTTGAGAAGGATTAGCGATTACCTAAGATAAATTCGTTATTGGCATAGGAGTAAATATCAGTTGATTAAATTAGATAATTTGAATAGAATTCATTTGGATGAAATCGGATGCCCTAGTCTTTTACTTATTTAGGTTTTCATTTATCTTTTTTTGTTTTGTTATTTTTTTATTTTGTATTTGATTGTTTAAATAATTTTAGAGTTAACCAATTTCGATACTAAGCTAGATTAACGCAATCCTCGTACGAACAATACTCTACTCACTCTTTATTACTTGTTTACGATTCTATGCACATGCAGATTTTTCTCGCAACACTACCCTATCTTATATAGACATACACACACACACACATATATATATATATATATATATCATGACCAAATATTGATCACAAAAATAATACAACTTTTTCAGCTCTGCATCAGTTGAAGAGCTGAAAGCAGCAAACTTAGGGAGATTTTTTCGTTTTTGCTCCATACTTTTCCTCATATATTTGTGAATTCTTTCCGAAAGATTCAGAACTATTCACCCGAACTACATCTTTATCTGACAAGTCTAACTCATCACCATCTTTTGTCTCATCTACCTCTTGATCATGCAACTCAACAGCCTTGTCAACATTTCTTTCATATTCCAGATCATCTGCTCACAATCAGTATCCACAATATAATCTCCATCATCCTCGACCTCATCCCTATAGTAGACAATATCAGCAACTTTTTTTCCCCCAATATCCACAATATCAGCAAGACATAAACTTCCAGAATTGCAGCACAACCAGTATTCAGTATGGCCATAAATCTTTCTCCCACCAAAAGTCATTAAATTTCTCACCATAACAAACTTTCATACAAAAAACAAAGGAGGATATCAGACATATTTGGTGCAAAAAGCCAATCAAAGAACAATATTATAATCAACTTATTAAACAGTACTCAGCAAGACATAAGCTTTCCGAATTGCACCAATCCCTGTACATGAATTACCTGACAAATATTGGACTGTTTTTCATGCCGTTCATTATTGCTTATCAAAAAATGTATATATAAAAAATTATTCAAAAAAATTCCACACGTACATGTGGACCAAAGTTAAAAAAAAAAAAGAAGAAAACAATAAAAATTAAAAACATGTCCTGAAGAAGTGGCTTAAAGCGACAGGACATATAGATATAGTTCTCAACATGGGGACCACTAATCCTCAACTCCAAATGTTCGTTTATTCTTTGAAAAAAACACACATTTTCAAGCACAACCAGCCATATAAAATCATGCATAAGCAGACAAAGACAGATTCAGAAACAAATAACATTCACTGACCAGAAGATGAAATACCTTTTTTCTTTTTTTTTTCTTTTTTTATCGTAGTTTATTTTTACAGTTGTTGAGAGTAAACATAACTCTTATATTAAGAATAAATCATTATAAATTTTACATGTTTTTTTTATTGTTTATATTTTTACTCCCGATAAAATTAAGGCTTTTAATTTGTAACATTTTAATTTTTAATTCATATTAGCATTGGGGATTTGTTGGAGTTTGAATGGGGACCCTGTAACGCCTATGGGGACCCTGTAACGCCTATGATCCTAGAAAATTATTCTATTACTGCCACGTTTTATGATAAGATGAACTATTTTGCCGTTTTCTTGTGGGTTACGTCAGATAATGATATAAGCACGGGACCCCATTTGGGGAATCGTGCTAAATTTTCTGTTGCAACTTTTTGTCCAAATATGGAGGTAGAGGTAAACGAAAACTCCCCCTTTTTTCTCTGTGAGAATCCAGCTCAACAATGAGCAATTAGCTAATTATAGTAGCTAATCTATAGTTAATCGAGACTGGAATTGCTATATATATATATATATATATATAATGCATACAAACTTTTAATAATACAAAAGTGCATTGATTAGACAAGTGAGCGTCGCTTGGACCAATATAAATCTGCGTAGAAAGTTTTATGGATGCCCAAGATATCAACAAATTATTTTTTTTATTGTTGGAGTCCACTAATTGTTCATATGTTTTGTTATGAATGAATTTTTTTTGTATATTTTGTTAATTTATTGGTTTATTATGTTTCTGACCTTTTTGTTTTTTGATCGGTTGGCTTCGAATTTATTAAGGCGAGGAAGCTTTTCATAATGCAGGTTCAATATGTTTACTATCTATGTTTCGACGAAAATGAAATAAAGAAATGAAACAATAATTAGGTTTTTTTTTTTTTTTGAAATAATACCACTATATTATAAAAGAAATGTAAAATAACTAAATTACAAAGTTGACAAACAGTGAGAGAGAAAAAGTTAACTCAATGTAAAAACAAATAATATCTGGACATATCATAGTGACCGTCTTTCAAAAAACTAAAATAATCACCATCTTTTTTAATTAACTAAAGACAGAAAAAGTAGGCGCGCAGCAGTACAATAGAGGGCAGAGGCCGCAGTTTTCTCTAGAACCCTACACCAAAATGACAATTTGACTAATACCATAACTTGCACCGGAAATATCTGCAATGTTTAACAAAACAATAAACTCATCAACGACACTATTAATATGTTCCAACATTGTAAAGATGTTTTTCTGGAGAAAATTTAGCACTACCTTCCTTAAAAAGCTTAAATCTAAAAAGTTAGGCCTGTTTTTTTCAACGACATTTAAAAAATATATATTAATGTTTTTTTTAAAGAAAATTTAGCACTACCTTCTCTAAAAAGCTCAAATCTAAATAGTCGGGCCTGTACTTTTTAACGACATCAAAAACTATATTTCGTAAATAATATGTTGTTAAATATAGTTTTTCTTGTAGTGTGCATCAACAGTAAGGAGTTTGATGTATGCTCAGGTTTGTACGCATCTAGATATTGCGTATGTTACAAGGATGTTGGGCAGACACTTAAACAATTCTGGAATTGATCACTGGATAACAACCAAACGAGTCTTGAGGTATTTACAGAGAACCAAGGACTACATGCTCATGTATCAGAGCTCAAAACAGCTTAAGATCATTGGATATACTGACTTTGATTATGTTGGATGCCAAGATAGTGTGAAA
This sequence comes from Artocarpus hirsutus, assembly GCA_946598075.1. Taxonomy (NCBI): domain Eukaryota; kingdom Viridiplantae; phylum Streptophyta; class Magnoliopsida; order Rosales; family Moraceae; genus Artocarpus; species Artocarpus hirsutus. The sequence goes on from CAMOHE010004630.1 coordinate 11,664, forward strand.
TCTACATCGGGCTTTGTCTACCTTATGGCTAGAGGTGCTGTCCTCTAGAAGAGTGCTAAACAGTCTCTTATAGCATCTTCTACCATGGCACAAAGTTTGTAGCGTGTTTGAGGCATCCAATCATGGAATATGGCTGTAGAATTTCATCACGGGGCTACACATAGTGGACAGTATTCAAAGGCCACTCAAATTATTTTATGAAAATAAGTCAACAGTTCTATATTCTAACAACAATAGGAGCTCGACAAAGTCAAAGCCTATAGACATCAAGTTCTTGGTTGTGAAAGAAAGAGTTTAAAGTGAACAGTTATCTTTAGAGCATATTAGTACAAACTCTATGATTGTGGATCCGTGTCCTAAGGGATTGCCAACCAAAATGTTTCATAAGCACACTGCTTGTATGGGTGTCATATCATTTCAGGATATTCAATGTCAGTGGGAGTTTTTAAATTTAGATGCTTTTTTAAGATAGACATACTTTGAGTTATTTTAGTTTATGGATATTTTGAGGTTATTTTTTGCAAAAATAAACTTTTTAGTTTATTCACACATTGATTTTGGTATGGTTTGATCTCACTAAGCGCATGTTAAGAGCACATTGCATGAAATTTCCATGCTACATATTTATGCTTGATCTTTGTCATTAGTTGTGTTGATATACGTGATTATTGATGGATCTAGTTACGATATATGTAACGAAGATTGCTTTAGTCCTATATTGATACGGTTAATAGACAAGATTGTTGAGATGCATAATAAGGTTTGATAACAAAATTCATGAGCTCATAAGGTATAATTCACATTTATAAAGTTTCATATATAACCCAAGTGGGAGATTGTTAGAATTAATCCAATATATGGCTAATATATTAAATAAGTGTGTATTAAAGACTATTAGATAAGGTTGCCCAATTAAAAGTGATCAATTTAGGTTGTTGGGCTTTTAATGCATCATTAAGTGTAGGCCTCCTATGTGTAGAGACCAAAATGAAATTATTGATTTTATGATAGGCTAAATTAGTAATTAAAGATAACTGTTAGGATTTAACAGTTATATAAAGAGATAGTAGTCCCTAAGTCAGTACGTACGTTATTTTTTTATTACCCATCTATAGAGAAATTACAAAGCATTTTTTGAAGAATAATTTATGTACCAGACTTAGAAGATCCTCAACCTATAGACTCGAGAATCATAATTCTATTTATGGGTTCAAATTAGCTTCTGTATCTTATTAATTATCTCGGTGATTTGACATGAATGATTCTAGGTGATGATGGTTTTCTTCACAATATTTTGTTCTAACAATGATTCTAGGTGATGATGGTTTTCATCACAATATTTTGTTCTAACACTTCACCCTTAACTTCTTCAGATTCAGAACTATCACCCAAACTACATCTTCATTTGATAGATCCAACTCATCACCATCTCTTGTCTAATCTACCTCTTAATCATATCCTCTTCATCAAACTCAACAGCCTTGTCAACATTTCTTTCAAATTCCAGATCATCCTGTTCATAAGCTGTACGTCTTGAAATTTAATTAAGTGTTATTAGTATATAAAATGATGAATTAGTGTGTCATGATATATTTTGAAACTTAATTTGACTATTTCATGATATTTCTAAATAAATAATATTCCTAATTATTTTAATTATTTTTAATTACTCTTGATTATTTTTATTTGTTATTTTAAATTTTGAAACAAAACAATTTATCAAATGACTAACACGTCCCCTTTTGGAAGACCACATGCGGGACTTGGTTCTCATTCTGAAAACTACTTTCTCCTCCGCTCTATTTATTTCTTCCTTCCTCTTCCTCTCTTCCCCACTCTTAGATACTCCTCTCTCTTCCTCTCCCTCTCTTTCTCTCGTCTCTCCACTGTCTCTCTCTTTCTCTCTTCCCTCTCATTTTGATTCAAAAATTTTGAGTCCAAGCTTTGATCTTTAGCTGGATTGGATGCTAGGAAGCAAGATTGAACCTCTATACACATGAATCAAGCATCAATTCAAGGTTGGTTTTCTAAACTTTCAAACTCTAAAACTCTGTCTCAAATTTTTTCCATGTTCTTTGTATTTTGAAATCAGAGCTTTTTTAAGCTTAGAAAACCTTGAATCTATGTTAGTGGAACTCAACTAGAATCTAGGTTTAGTTTGATGAAAAATGGATTTAAACTAAGTTTTTCTATTTTTTTTCTACTTTTCTCATTTTTGGATTTCTTTAAAATTTTCTATGTAAATCTTGTTTAAATTAGTTTAAAAGTGTTTTATTATGTTTTTTTATCTTCTATGAATGTTTTGAATGCCTGGGAATTGTGAAAACAAGTTGAAAAATAAGGATTTGAGCTCGGAGAGATTGAGACTCGAATTTTAAAAAATTCTAGAATTTTCTAGTTCGGCAAACCGGATTCATGAGTTTGACAGGCCGAATGTAGAAACAGCTTGGCAGGCCGGTCCTGATTATCGGTAGGCCGAACTGCACAGTTCGGCAGGCTGGACTAGGAAAACCGACAGGCTGACCGGACTTTGTAAAAATTTATTTTTTTTCACCCATTTTTCCTGTTTTAAACCCAGATTGAGATTTTAATCTTATAATATGACTTTATAAACACAAATGGTACACTAGGACGTCATGAGATAGCTTAGCAGTGTAGAATATCCTAAGTTAGATATTGATTAACTTAGATTATATTTAGGTTGTTTGTGGTTCCGTTGAGTTAACGTATAGCGGATCAGAATTATGGTGTTGGACATCGACACGGATATTGAGGTAGGACTTCTATTCCTTCCTTGGTAGCCAAGTTTTTTTAAAATGATTTTTGGCCTCAAAATGATTTCTTCAAAATATTTTCAATGAATGATTGACAAGAGATTTTTATCAGTTGTTTTCATAAATAGTAGAATGAAATGATTTTCATAATGAACCACATCATAAATATAAATGAAAATACTTGGTAAAATGAGTTTTAATAACTATAGAAATACATAGATGAACATAATGCCATACTTAGAGATCGGGTCGCATAGAGTACAACCTTAGGGCAAGTCCCGAAACCCAGCTGGGCCACTACGGTGGTGATACATATGGTTTGCCTAAGAAAAGATAATAATATCCTTTTTGGACGAACAATAAACGGTTTTTGGTAAGATTGATTTTATTGAATTTATTTATCTAATTCTATTTTCTAAATATTTTCTTGAATGATGAATTTCATGTTCAAAAATTAAATGTGTTTTTATAACCTAGTCCTACTAAGCCTTTCGATTATTTTTTACGTGTTTTTTAACCCTTTTCCTCTAGGTGGAATCCAGCTTAAGATCAACAAAGAGTCCACTGACTGGACTCGCGAGCAATAGAAGACCCTGAGTAGGTTATTTGTCTTTATTAAACAAGGCATGTAACATTTTTACTTCTTTTTTATATTGGACTGTGGTTGTAGTTTAAATATTATCAATACTATGTGTATGTACAAGTTGTGGGCCCGATGGACCTAACACATATTTCCTTTTCTTTATCTTATTTTATTTTATTTTCTACCTATCTGTTTATTATTATAATAATCATTTTCAAAAAAGTTTTAAATTGTCACATTTTTATAATTAATTAAAATTTAACTCAATTAATCTAATTAATCCGCCAGCTCCCGGTCTACGAGGCATGACATAAGCAGTATCCACAATATAATCTCCATCATCCTCGATCTCCTCACTATCTTCACTATTTTCAACATACTCAGCACCCAAACCGCTAGATGCATAGTAGAACATAGCAAAATCAATCCTCGATCATCTAACTCTTTCCCCTGTATCCTAAAATAGCAACGGGGAAGCACCGAGTAACCAACTTTTTTTCCCACTATATCAGCAAGACATAAACTTCCAGAATTGCACCAATCCCTGTACATGGATTACTCCACAAATATTGGACTTTCTTTCGTGCCGCTGATTCCTTATTCAATATATATATATATATATATATATATATGTATGTATGTATTGATTAAAAAGATTTCACATGTACATGTGGACCAAAGTCACAAAATACATGGTCTTCAGGAAAAGGCTTAAAGTGACATCACGTATAGGAGTAGTTTTCAACATGGAGACCATCTTCTCCCTAAAACCACAACAAAGACTCCACATGTTCTTTTATTCTTAAAATAGAAAAAGAAAAAAAAAAAAAAACTGCCAGCCATATTGAATGAAAGCATAAACAGACATAGACACAAAGATCTCAAATTTCAAAATTACAATTAACGAAATATTCCCAAAACAAGGTTTAAAATGAAAAATTCAGAGACAAATCGCATTCACTTACTATATAAAGATGGATTTTTTCTTATTGTATTGGGGTTTGGTTCCATGGCTCATAAAAACTCTATCCTCTCAAGGTGCAAAATCCAAAATTGCTTGGGTTAAAAATGACAAAAACGATTTTAGAGAAATCTTTCAAGTTCCCATCAAACCTTAAATTATTTTCCCTAACTTTCTAAATAAAGTACAAACAGTGGAACAAAACTTGTGAGTTTGCTTAAAAAAATGAGAGTGATAAAATTTTATTTTTGTCCTTATAGGTGACCCATCTGTGAGTTATGCAAGCTTAATATTGTCTATTTAAAGTCCAACAAATTGAGAGAAACCCTAAAATTTTAGAGGCCATTGATGTTAATAACTCAACAAATTAAAAGTACAAATGTCATAAATAAAAAAAAAGGCATTATCAAAATAAGAGTTCGAAACAAGCTCTTCTTTATTATTAACGATCCTCAAATTACTTTATTAGAATGACTAATTTTAACCAGTACATGTACAAATACGTTTAGTGCTAGCTAGTCTTTCTATTTTTAATTAAAATTAGTTTTAAACTAGAAAAATAATTAGATTCTCCCAACAGATAGGAAGAGTGAGAGAGAGAAGTTAACACATCGTGAAAACAGGAAATATTATACATATCTTATTATAAATGACGATCATTCAATAGCTAAAATAACAACCACAATTTTTATTAACATACTGAAGAGTAAGAAGTGTAGTAGTACACCAGAACCCTACGCCAAAATGACAATTTGACTAATACTCTAAATTACATTGGAGTTATCTGTAATGCATAACAAGAGCAAAAAGTCATAAACGACATTATTTATATGTTCCAATAATATGTTATAAGTTACATGAAGAACTCTATCTTGTTATATATCGTGACCAAATAATATTTGACCAACTGAGAGTAACAGATTTTTTCAGCTCTGCATTAATCGAACAATAGCGATTCTCATGGCCTCTTCACTTGAAAATCTATCAGGAACTCTCACCACAGCATCTTGAAGCACCAATTCCTTAACGCTTGACATGCTTACATGAATGATCTGAAACTCAAGATCCTTCAAAGCGTTCATCAGCCTAGCAGAAGGGTAATTCACATCCGGGCATCGAACTCTAATCATGGCCTCCGTCCCCACAATCTTCACATCCACTTCCAACGCCCCGACCGATCCGTAGCTCGTGTACTGCCTGGTCTTCTGTTCCGAAATCGCGATTTCGCTCTCCACCTTGGAAGTTGTACTAGTAAAACTCATAGTACGCCCCATTTTGAGTGGTCTGTTTGATGGAGACGACTGGAGTTTGGCCTCTAATTCTTCAACCTTTTGCTTTAGCTCGTTGATGTACACAACGGCGTCGGCGAGTAGCGAGGCCTTGTCCATCTTCGACACGTTGGGGACGACAGAGCGGAGGGCATAGAACCGGTGGTTGAGCTTTTCCCTTCGTTGCCTCTCCGCTTCGACGTGGTTTACTGGCAAAGTATTGCTAATCATCGGCTTTCTCCCTCTCTTTTTGAAATGGTCGCCTACCTTCATTGCCGATACAAAGTGGCCATCGGAGTCTGAAGGCCCCGAGTCTGATGAAGATCCACCTATAAGACAAAGCGAGAAAATTTAATCAGCGAAGAGGCAGAACGTAAATTAACATTATCAAGAAAAATTAAATAACGGAAATATAAAATTTCAGAGGACAGTATAGAATTTTTATAAAATTTTATATAACAATATTCAAAGAAAAAATTTAGAGAGGTAGACGTCCACTCTCTTCTATGTGTGGATCTATCCCTATCCACCTACGTTACCTGATATAAATAAGAATCTGATTAAGTATATAGAGTGATGTAAGTATATAGAGTGATGCATACAGGTTCTTCAAATTATTGGTTAAAAACCAGCCATATTTCCTTAAATGTCTTTCTATTCGGTTCCTATTTCTCCATTTATTTATTAGAAAAAAAAAACCACATATTTCCTTCTATATGATCGCACTAAAACGCAACCCCCTTATCAAAACAACTTAAAACATCTTAATTAGATTAGCACCGACTAATAATCAGCTTTGACAATATTTAATTAACCTAATTAGCGTATAAGAACAAGTCATAAATTGATATCTCTAAACATATAAAAAAATATACGAATATCTATAGATATGTGTATATTTGGTAACATGAAATATATATTATATATATTTAATTACCTGTTACAACTTCTTTCTTGGCAGTGTAAATTTCTGGCAGCTTAGTTTGAATATCTTCCAAAGTGGACTCGTTTTTAGCTGATATTGATCCAGAAGGCATTATTCCAATGTCAAGGAAAGGAAAATTATTATCTCTAATTGAGATCTGATTAAGCTGGTGATCAATCTCTTGGCTACTAGTATTAGTAATATTCTGCTTCTGGATATTCGGATTAATGCTTGGAACAACCCCAAGATTACCAAGAACCGATTTGGCTAATTGCACAAGGCCCCAATCCTCTTTGATCAAATCCGAAGATCCCAATTCAACAACTCCATTAGGCGTTGAAATGCAAACGAAGGTCTGAATCCCATGCATGCGAGCCTCTTTCACTCTCTCACACTCGTAGTACTGAAGCTCCTCGCTCCCGGTCAGCCAGATGTAGGCGCCGGAGCTAAACGACCGCCCGATCGCCCCACTCTCTGCCACGAAAGTCCTAGTCACCGATACCGTGTAGAACCACTCGATATCGGTGACGACGTCACCACCTCCCCCACTTCCGCCGCTGCCGCTGCGGTCGACGTCGATCTCCTGATTAGTACCACCGTTATGATTAGTTCCAAATAGGGCTTGGATATTGTCGACGACCCTGCTCGTCGCCGCGCTAGGCTTGATATTCTTTTTCTCCAAATCAAACCCGAAAACCGTCTCGACGACATCGCTTTCCTTGGAAATTGCAACTTCGTTTTTGGTCCCGCGGAAGTGCCCGCCGCGCCAGGACAGCGAAATGGCGTCGTTGCTGCTTATGGTGGCGTCCTTGTAGGCTTGCCAGAAGATGGAATAGACCCACCACTCGGGTCGGGTTTGGAGTATGAATTGGAGTCGTTGTTGGATTGTTGGTGCAGTTTGGTAGTCTTGGGTTATTGACACTAGTGATGAAGAAGAAAAAGAAGAAATAAGCTCTTCCATATTGTAGGGGAAAAAAAAGAGATAAAAGTGTGAAAAAGAGATAAGGAAAAAATTGAAAATTGAATAAGAGTACTCAAAAGGGGAAAATATATATAGAGAGGAAATTACGTTCAAATACTTGGCGAGGAGAGAGAAAAAATGATAAAGGGGGGTTTTAAAAGTGGGGACTTGATAATCGAAGTCTTTGACTGTTTATTTTGGGCATTGTTTTCTTCATACACGTGAAAAATACACGAGTGCTTGACCGATTGAGGGTGTTTGTGTGTTTATGTATATTCATATATATATCGTTGTCGATATATGTCACTTTTCTTTCATTATTAACATATTAATATTAGAGATTAGTTGGAGGTTGAACTGGGACTTCGCAACGCCTATTGGTTCTAAAAAAAAATCTGATTCCGATCACGTTTTGATCATGATAAAGATGTACTCTTTTTCTGTTCTCTCGTTGGCTTCATGAAACAAATGATAAAAGAATCGGACCCCATTACGTTATCGTGCTAAATTTGCTATTGCAACTTTTTGTCCAAATATGGAAGGTACACAGTACTTCATTTAATTTTTTGTGTTAAACAGTGAGTAATTAGCTTGTTATATTAGCTAATCTAAGGTTAATCAAGATTTGAATTACTAAAAATAATATAGGATATTTATCATTTTAGTATCCTGTATTTTAAGAAAATATCATATTGATATTATGTTATTTGAAAAATATTGAAATAGTACCCTATAGTTTTTTAAAAAATATTATTTTGGTACTTTGAATTGTGTTTTGCAATGAGAAATTTCTAACTTACTCTTTTATTAATAAACCTTAAGTTATTTTACAAAAAAAAAAATAAATGCAAAAAATACCAAAAAAGAATAAGTCCACATACATGATTTCTTTTGATGAGTTTTTTTAATCTTTTGTTTGAATCTTCTATTATAGTTTTACAAAATTAATTTGAGATTTATTTACAAATGGTAAAAAAAATTTCATATCAATTAACACAAACTCCGAATACCAAAATAATATTTTTAAAGCTTATAGGATATTGTTTTGATATTTTTTAAACCATAAGGTATTAATATAATGTTTTTCTAAAGCACAAAATGTTAAAATAATAATATAGTATTAATATAATGTTTTTGTAAAACACAAAATGCTAAGATAATAATATCTCAATAATATATAAAAATATATACATCACGCGTGCAAATTTGATGCATTGACTAGATTCAAACATTCAAATTATTATCTCTCATTACAATTGACTCCTGATGGTCCCCTGGCCTTCAAATCGTAGCACTTAAAATTCAAACCGGGTGCTGCTCATGCTTTCATCAGTGATTTTCTTAGCTAATTTCTATGATTAACATCTATACATAAGGGGTAACAGTGCCAAATACTTATTTTTTTTATTTTTTGGTTTTTAATTTACTAAAACATTACAATATTATTGTTAGAATATAAATGTGAATAGAAATTAATTTAGCTTTTGTGTTTAATAGAAATTCGTCAACATTTTTGTAAAAAAAAAAAAAAAAAAAACTATGATTAAAAGGTTTAAAATGTGATTTCAACCCATGATATAAATGAGTCAAAAGTCTTTTTAGTTTGGATCATCCACTCTTTATCCAAAATAAAATGAACTTTAGAAGATAGTTAATGAACGACTACTTATCCAAAAATAAATGAACTTAAAAGATTGTTAACGAACGTAATTATTCACAGTTGTCTTACGATTTAAGGATGAGGACTAGCCCTAACATTACAATACCCCAAAGTATAGTGACAGTTTCAGAAATTTGTTTTCATGGGAGCAATTATCAAAAACAGTATTTTAATTGACTGAAAATTATGAAAGTACAACAAAATTACACCAATTACTTGAAAACTAAAACCCTACACAAAATATTACAATTATTTTCATAGTTTTAAATAGTTTTTATAAAATAAAAATATATATATATAATATTCAAATATCAATAGTTATTATAAGTTCTATTCTCTATGGCACAACTAAACCGATCATATTTATTATGAAAATTCCTATCTAACTGTATTGTAAGAATTTTTTTTAATACTCTACATCAAGAAGGATTTTTATTATTACATTACTCAAAAGTATATGCTTTGTATTTTTTTTTAAATTCTACTGTATGAGAGTATATTTAAATCTTAGGAACTATCTCATAAAAAATTTAAGAAAATTAGTACATGGAAAAGTAAAACAAAATAGAATAAAGAAATAAACTGGAAAGAAAAAAATAAGATGATGACATCAAGAAAAAAGATTTTTAATAGCATCAATATAAAAAATAAATAATAGTTAAATAACAAAAAAAAAAAAATACAAACAAACAAAGAATTTGCTTCGGGTTCTGTGGGAACAGGTGCCCCCATTGGCCTTAAATTCGTCACTGTCATTTTATAGGTCTATAGTACGAAACACAGACATAATTAATGTGACTTTCAATTGACGTGTTCTGGTTTGTTTTTTGTTTTTAGATTTCGAAGAATACGTTCAATGGGTGAACATTTATCAAGGACAGTTGCCATATGCTAGGCCAATAATACAGATTACAACACGATGATACGATACGATACAAATTTAACATGATTTTTTATAAGATTAATGTCAGAAAATTTGACTACAGGTCATTTTAGTGTCGACCCAAAACTGACATGTCAAAAAACGATTCGTGTTCGGGTCAACCCGTCTGATACGAAAATGACCCGCTTCTGACCCGTATTTAATTAATTAAATTTTAAAAAATTAATATTATTTCATATATATAATATAAGCCCTTAAAAGATCAAACCATGTTTCTCTTATCACTCATCTTTATATTGAAGTGGTATAAAACTCTTCTAATTTTATTTTTTTTAATATTATATGTATTAATGTAGGTGGGTCACAGCTGGATTACGGGTCAAAATCGGGTTACGGGTCAAAAACGGGTCGCGGGTCGTATTTTTTGACATTGTGCATAAGAAAACGGGTTGACACGGGTCGGGTTAGTGTCAACCCGTATCAAATCGGGTCAAGTTCAGGTTGAGAAATTTCAACCCGTTCGTGTCACGGGTCGGGTTAGTATCGACCTATTTTTGTAAAAATTAACTCTAACCCGACACGAACCCGACCCGTCAATTCGTTTTGCCACCACTACATATGCACATCATGTGGGCAAGTTTTTTTTAAATAAATATTCGATGTTTGAACGTATAATACGGCTTTAAGATCCCTTTTTTACGTGATTTAAACTGCAATAGACTTTCAAAACCATGAACCCCACCTCACTAGAGTTCTCAACATATCTATTGATCTAGCTCCCTAACAAAAAGTGGGTCCTACAACAATTGGGTCCTATCAGCTGGGCCCAACTCCTTTGGGGGAACCGGGTGACTATCTCGTGGGGCTGAGTAGAAGTACTCCTATAATGTACAATGACAACAAAGATTAGTTTAAAAAAAAATTATTGCATGATGCAATAAGCCTATATGTTCCATTCAATGTATGTGGGCAAAAGCAAAGCAATGCAATCAAAGACAGTGTTGGTTCAAGTCACCTTGGCATAGTTTATAGCATCTTTTAGATACATTTACGTGCACATTTAAAATGCGGGCTTGTAACGTTGACGTCCTCTATAAAATTCTCAGCATCCCATCGAAAGTGACAACTTTATAAGACGCCAATTTTTAACATTTTTTTGGAGATGTTGCATTTATTGAGAAAGATCAGCGCAATAGTGAAATTTCTGTGACATCTGTTGCTCGTATTTTAAAGGTACTTGTTTAAGGTGTTAACTTAAAAACAAGGGCCACATCATTTTCCATCGGGTATAGCGGTTGATTGTGGCTTAAACTTTTAGGTTTCTTTAGTTCAGTTACTCTGTTTAACTCTGTTTAATTAGTTCATCTTTTCTGTTTTTCCTCCCGTGTTGTTTCTTTGCATGTATTTGTATTTTATTTTTCTTTTATTTTAAAATATTTAATTGGGTCTTATTATAGAATAAGTTGTTCAAATGCCAAACTAATTAAGAGCATCTCCTCTAATGCAACGTTAAATTCATATACCACTGTCAAATTTCGATATTTGACTACCAAAAAAAAAAAATCTCCAATGTCATCTTTTGTAATACCTCGAATTTAATCAAGTGTTATTAGGTGTAAACTGGTGTATTAGTGTATCATGATGTAATTAGAACTTAATTTAACTATTTTGTAATATTTTCAAATTAATTTTACTTACAACTATTTTCAATCACTTTTAATTATCTTTATATGTTATTTTGACTTTTGAAACAAAATAATTTGTCAAAAACCAAATACACCCTTTTTTGCAAAACCGTGGGTAGCTCATGGTTTTTACACAATGAAGCCACACTCCTTTTCTTTTATTTAATCTGTCTCTCCCTCTTTTTCCCTCACTCTTTCATGCTCTCTCTCTCTCACTCTTAGACTCTCTCTCTTCTCCCTTTCTCTTTTTCACGCTGCCACTCTCTCTCTCTTTTCTCTTTCAAATTTTGATTTTAGAACTTCAAGCCCGAGTCTTCTTCTTGCTTGATTGAAGCTAATGGATGAAGATTCAAGTTTCAAATCTCCCTCAAAAACGTCCAATTCAAGATTAGATTCATTTCTTTAAAACTTTGAAATTTTGTTTTGAATTTCTTCAAAATGGTGTAATCCAAGTTATGTGAACTTAAGAAACCTTTAATCTGAGTTAGTAAGACTCGAATTATCTAGAATCTAGGTTTAGTTTGATGAAAAAAGGATTTGAATTAAGTTTTTTCAATTTTTTTTTATTTTTCCATTTGTAGATTTAATTGAAATTTTCTATGTAAATTGTAACGGCCATATTTGGAGGTTAATAGTTTTTAAATAAATAAAATGAAAATAAGAAAATAAAGATAAAGCATCAAAGTCATTTGCCTAGGACTTGAATAGAAACTCTCAAAATAAAAATAAAACATAAACAAATAAATAAACCACAGTTTAATGTAGCACCTTAAATTTTAATAATATACAATTGTCATCATCATCATTTCAACCCTCAATAAATCTTAATACAGTCACATAAAGTAACAATTGATGCTTACATTATCATGCAGATCATTCTTTGCATTCGAAGTAATTTCAACGTAATACAACTACATAGCTTTCTCAACTGTTTTTCTTGTAACCATCTCACACTTTGTGAGTCCTAAAAAGAGGAAAATATAAGGGAATGAGCGACAACATGCTCAGTAGGGAAAACCATTACTCACCTTAAGGTTTTATTCATTACCACATTAAAACTGCATGGTTAGTTAATTTACATCATGTACCAGATTATAAGGTTTATTATGATCATATCTCGTGGATACTATAGTTCACCATTGTAACGCCCCCTATTACGGACGTTACAGATGACGTTACCTTTCTTTCGTAATACTTTTATTTATAAGATAAACTATTTAATTAAAAAGATAAATTGGAAACATAACCCAAGATCTATGAATTTTTTTTTATATATATACATATGAATATACATTAATATATTACTCATTTATAAACATTTCCTTAAATAGTTTATCTCACTAAAATAATAAAGTCATAAAAACTCATGGTCAAACACATTTTATTATTATTATTATTATTATTATTATTATTATTATTATTATTATTATTATTTAAATAACTTAATCATTATATAATAATTTAATCCATTTTTTTTTAAATTACTTGATTATAAACATCCTTTAAATATTAATAAAATTTGCATACATACTTCAGTAGGTCGGACTCGATCGGCAGTCCTAACGATTAAAATAAAATTTGTTTAAATACAGTTTTAA
>CAMOHE010004637.1:0-16850 GCA_946598075.1 Artocarpus hirsutus
AAATAAACATATGAAAATGAACTGGTACAATCAACGAATAAATAATTAAATGTGAAATTAAATAAAATATAATCTTACCAAAAAAATTCAAATAAATAAATCAAAAGGGTACCATTTTCCTTTCCTGGGCAAACCATACATGACTCACCACCGTAGTGGCCCAACTGGGTTTCGGGACCAGCCCCCAAGGTTGTTCACTACACAACCCGATCTCTGAGATGGCATCATGCCCTAAAATATATATACATATACATATCTCTCTGATTCATGAAATCTTTTCTGTATCAGATGTAATCATTTTTATTCATTATGAAGTTCACTATGAACATTTCTCAATCAATCATTTGTAAAGATATTTAGATAAAATCATTTCCCAATCTGTCATTGAAAACATTTGATGAAGATCTATTTTTGGCTTAAATCATTTTAAAATCGGCTACCAAAGAAAGGGGTAGAAGTCCTACCTCAATACTCGTACCGGTGTCCTACACCGTAATCCCGGTCCGCTATACGTTAGCTCCACGGATCCACGCACAAATCCTAAATGCATAGTAACTTAGCTCATTAGCATCTAACCCGAGGTATCCTATGATACTAAATCATCTCATGGTGTCCTAGTGTGCCATTTAGATTTATAAAATCATTGTACAAATTTGAAATTTAAATCAGGGTTCAAAACAGTTAAAATGGGTGAAAATCACAAAATTTTCCCTTGCTCGGTCGGCCTGTCGGTTTCCCTGGTTCGGCCTGCTAGAGGAACAGGTTCGGTAGGCTGAACATCTCCAGGTTCGGCCTGCCGGTCGGATGAATCCGGCCTGCCGATCCTTTGAATCCGGCCTGCTGATCCTTTGAATCCGGCCTGCCGAACACGAAGTTCGGCCTGCCGATCTGGGAAATTTTAGAAATTTCCACGCACGGGTCTCGGCATTCCGAATTCAAATCTTCAAATCTAACCTGTTTTCTCAATTCCCAAGCATGGATAATCATCATAAACAATAGAAAATCATAATAGAACACTTTTTAATGATTTAAAAAAAGTTTTAAACAAGATTTTTATAAAAATCCAAAAATAGAAAAAATAGAGGAAAAATGAAAAATCTTAATTCTAATCCGTTTTTGATGAAATAAAGCTTCAATCCTAGTTAATCTAAGTTACTCTAAGCTAGATCAAAGCTTTTCTAGACTTAGAAACTCTTAAATTTCAAAATGCAAGAAAATTTGAAAAATAGAAAAACTTTGGAAATTTTAAAAACTAACCTCGAATCAAAGCTTAAAAACGTTGTTTTTGTTGTTGAATCTTGTTCCCGAGCCTTCAATCTCCTAGCCCGAAGCTTGAAAACGAAATTTGTTTCAAAAATTTTAGAGAGAGGATGAGAGAGAGTGAGAGAATCCGGGAGAGACGAGAGAGAGAGAGAGGTGAGCGTAAGAAATGAAGAGAAAGAGAGAAAAAGTGAAATAAATAGAAGAAAGGAGAGAAAGGTAGTTGCATAAAGCTGTGTGCAACCACACACTGTTTTCAAAATCAAATTGCTTTATTGAAACTTAAATTAACAATTAAAAACAATTTAGAATAATTAAAAATCACTAAAAGAGTAAAATAATATAAGCTTTCCTTAATTTTCACAAAATAATCAATTCAAATTTAAATTACTCATTATGGCACACTAATCCACCATTTAACACTCTAATACTATTTAAGTAACTTTGGGGTGTTACATTAGCTAGAAGGCTTCTTGGTGGATCGCGATAGTATTTAATGAGATGAACGTTTATGAAAGAGTGCAAAAATTTAAGAAAATGATTGACTTAAAATAAGTCAACACATCCTTAACAGTTCGAAAGAATTTTAGTCCAACAATTAAGCATTCGATAAGTAATATCCGATAAAATTCAAATATTTGAGTCAAGGGCTTTCTTGGAAAATTCATACACTTATTATACATAAAGATTCCTGGAATTTCAGCTTAAACTTCACAATTCTATAATTGGAGTAAATTTGGTAGTATGAAGTACCTCTGAGTTATAAGAAACTATTAGAAATCAGTTCAAGATTAAGAAACTCTGCATCTAAAGTCAAGAAGAAGGGAGTTTATTAGCAAGAATTTGAAATTGAACATATAAGAATTTCAAATGTAGTACTACATTAGTAGTCACTTTAATGTAGTTAAACGATATTAATTAGCTCTCACTTAGTTATGAGAGTTTCATGTTAGTAATTATCAAGAGATTAGAATTACAAGTGCAATGAACTTGGACGGTCTTAATAATGGCTATAGAAAAACTAGAAATTAAATACTTAAGCTAGGAATATTCTTAGAAAATTCCATGTTATGTTTTATGATTGGAGAATTTGTAGAATTATAATATAAATTCCAGAAATTCCATATTAAATATTAAAGTTAGATTTTATAGCTCTTCAAAGAAAAATAATTTGGTCGGTGATTTTATACCGCGATTTAAGATAGAGAAAAAAAAATTTAAAAAGCCATAAATTAACTTGAAAATTCAATCTATGAGAATTTCAAATACCGAATGGGGTTAACAAAGTCCAAGAGAAACACTCTAATACACAAAATGCCCTTAATTGCCTATTACCTAGAATCGGTGTTATGCGATTAGTATTTTTGATATAAAAAAAAGCTATCCAAACTCAGGAATTGGCTTTGTTAAAAGACTATGTTTTTCTAAGGCAAGTGCAAAAAAAGTCAAGTTTAGGATTTCTTCAGTCCAACAATAATTTTAAGACTGAAAATAGTCCAATATTATTACACGATTAAGAATTAACATCGGTATCAATTTACTCGAAGGTTAGTTTTGGACCGTAAATAAGTAAAGTTAAAGGATCCAATGGGAACCTAAAACCTATTTAGCTAGCTAGTTCTCCCAACCAGTCAAAGATTTATCTACATGTTAGGATAGATGCTCTTAAAGCATATAATGTTTTATAAATGACATATTTATAACTAAATAAAGTGAATTTTATATTATATTTATATGCGTGTATTATAAATACTTTATGAATTCATCAAAAAATCTATTATTAACTATGTGAACTTAAATATTACATATAAATGTCAGGGAAATGCTGCAATGGAGTGCAAAAAAATTCTCCACCAATGGAGAATTTTTGTTAGGATCATTAGATTTTGATCGATTTTGATCTAACGATGAAAAAACTTAAAGGAGTACTGATCTTGTAATAAACCTCATCACATATAACTCAATACCAAATTTTAACCCTAAGGCATGCTTACTAATAAGTAATATGAAGAATAGGAAATAAATTTCAAGTTTAAAGGAATGAATTTCCATGTAATTAAGTTCCAAAATTCTATTAAAGTGTTTACTAATTTTTTAGTGAAATAAGCTACATAGGGAATTAAATTCCTATTATTTTCTTTACTTTGCTAAAGAATGTGAAAGAATTGGAATAAAATAAGTGTAGTTACAAATATGAAGTAAATAACTAACTTAAAGTAAGGGTATATTAGGAAAATAAGTTTGTTGGTTCCTATTTTTTAGAAGAAGGAAGGGGGGGCTTAAGTTCTCCCATATTAAGGAACTTAATTCCTTATATATAAGTGGGACTAACGTCATTTAATTCCTAAATGAAAAAGTAAACAACAAAATTTAAAATATGGAGTTTAATTTTCTTTCTTGATATTGAATTCATGATAAGTAAACATTCCCTAAATTCATCTCTGTCATCAAATGCCCAAATCTCCCTCTAATCCTTCGATATATCTAGCTTCTATGTCCACCGAAAAGCCCATCATTGTCGGATCTTGTCTCATCTCGTCGTGATTTGGTCCTTCCTCTAAGCCCTTAAGTAGGCAACCTCATATTCTCCCATAGCGCTATTTACGGTTCCAACCACTAGCAATGGGTCTGGCGACCTTCATGATGCTGCTCTAGTGATTGCCAACAACTCTAGTAGCCCAAGAATGACTACCCAAGTGGTATATTGGGTTTTAACAATTTGTTACACTTATTAGAAAATTAGAAATAATTATAAACAAGTAGATGAGAATAAATACAACAATCAACAACCCAAAAGTACAAATTTCAAGCAATAAAATAACAAGCTAAAAGGATGCAATAAATCAAGCTAATATTTACAACTAAAATATATCACTAATATAATTTGCCAAAATATAAAGGAGTAAGAGAAAGAAGTAGGCAAACACAATTTATAGTGGTTCAACAATATGCCTACGTCTACTATCACCGAGCTAAGCTAAGCACGACCTCTTCCATTATTTTGATCGAATTTTTGGCACAATCACTCCTTGTACAACAAGTGACTTCTTCTACTTAAGGCTCATCATAACCTTTTACAATCGTCAATTTTATAAAGTAGCTAACTAAACAATTCCCTAAAATTGATAAGGCTTTAGAAATCTATAGCTCTTGGTTTTACAAGGATTGAAGAATTAAACCACTATCTCACATCTTCTATGAATGAACGGAATTCAATTTTGAAGCAACTAAGAGATGTATAAGCACACAAGATGAATTTTGAACAATTTTGGCTCAAGAGAATGATCAAAGGCTTGTAGACACTTAGAATAAGATTTAATATATAGTTAAGGTGTCAAAAGTTGTCCACAAGGTCGAAAATGAGGTATTTATACAAAAATATTTACTTGCTAGCCGTTGGAGACTCATTCTAACAACTAGAAAACTAGTTGTTGGATACCTCGTTGACTGCCATACACATAGCGCGATCGATTGACTTGCTATAGAATCAGCCTAAACTGGGCTGGGCGGTCGACCGCCATACACATGTTGTGGTCAACCATGCCTTTACAGAAGCTCTAGTTCCAAGAAATAAATATGAAAGCAATTTAAATTCAAAGCCTATTTAGTTTTAATGTCAAAAATTAAAAGTTAAGCTCAAAAAATGATAGAAAAACATTTTACAAAATCGTAAACAATTTCCAAAAAGATTTTCCAATTTTTAGTCCATAAGAGCTTAAGATTTTCAAAATAGTAGAATTTTCGATGTTAACAATTATGATCTAACTTGAGGCAAAAAATCTTGATAAAAATCATATGCAAGCTCTAACATTATACAAGATTAAAAATAAAATTTATGCCTATATTTTTCATGCTAGTTGATGCTTTATTTTGATCTTTAAACATTCGATTTAATTGATCTGTCTACTCATTATAATTTTTGAGTCTTTTTATTGACATTCACTCCAAATTATCTTAAGTCTCCAAATATTTTATCAATATTAAAGCTACAAACTCAAGATAAAATGATTATCAAGCAATAATTGTTTGTTATCATCATAACATAAATAAATATATTATTTGAAATCTTGGGGCCAACAAGCCTAAGCCTCACTTTCGAGCTGTCGTCAAATGCCAAACGCTAGGGTGCCATCACTCGCCCCCCTCCATCGCAAGTACCCTTTCTAAGCCTCTTTTCCACCGTCCAAATGAGTATCAAGTGATGGATATGGCCGAATTTCAAACGTGCTCCTTTGTTTGGCCGAATCTCTTTTGAAGTTGGGATTAGATTTGTAGGTAATGTTAACTGTCAAAAAGCCTTTTTTCTTCTTCTCTGCGATTGAATTTTCTGCAAATTAAAAAAATTGTATCATCATGGAGTGTTTTGTTATTTAGATATTTAGGGAAAGAATGGGCAAGCATAAATTTGCATTTGTAGTAATGAGTTAATTTTTGGGTTTTTTGGTTGTAATTTTTGTCATGTTTTTTATTTTGTTCTTTAGATAGGAGTAGATATCTGCAAGGTATAATTCTTACTTGTTCCTTATTTGAGGATAAATTCTCTTCAACCTTGTATCGATAGTTTAATGATAGCATAATAAGCCTGTTGTTTTTCTTTTTTAATTTGTGCTTTCATTTTTCTTGTATGTTAGTCCAATTCTACTATCATCACCATTTTTTTAAATGTTTTTCAAGCAATTTCACTTGTAGTGTCAATTTTTTTACTCTTTCATTTTAGGCTTCATTGTTAATTAGTGAGCAATGGATTGAATCAAATTTGAATCCGAGTATCTGATTAGTATTTGGAGTTTGCTTTTCAATTTAGGTTTTTTGTTTGTGTTTCAAATTGTTGGAAGAGGAGGAATTAGGTGTGGTTGGATTTAAAGTTAAATAGTTGGGGCCCACATATAATTTAAACAATTTGAGGCTTAGGATTATTCACCACCGGTGAAGAATTTTAGCATTCTCTACCATAGACATGCCCTAGATATTATATACAAGAGGATAAAAATTAAGGATGATAATGAAAATAGTTAGCAATAAATAATCAATTAAGATAATTAATTATTCAATTAAAGTATGAAATCTTTAATTTGGAATACTAATGCAAGTTATTTTCATTAAGAATAGAACAGTCTTATCCAAAACGGTAATATAGTGAGTCATTAAATGTGTATTGTACATAATAAGATTACGTAGAACCTGGAATGTGATGTGAACAACAAAATAATTTTCGTTAAAATTATAGCAAGTTCTAATCACATCGACTGATAATCATATATAAGATGATCTTAATCCTAAATTGTTAGTATGCTCCTAATTATGTAATTATGTATCTAGATTTACTCAGTATAGATTCAAATATCTAACATATCCCTTGTATTTTGAAGACATAGTGAAGAAAGTAGCCATAAATGTCAATATTACATGATGAAATCCATTTATTCTCTAACGACAAGCAAATAATGGTTAATCTCACAAATAGTCCCTAAAGTTTACCTTCAGTCCCAATTTAGTCCCTAACACTTAAAAAGTCTCATTTTAAACCCTAATCTTTTTCTTTGTTTAAGTTTTGGTCCCTCTGTCAGTTGAGTGTCAAATATTTAACAGAATATTCTTAAAATATCCTATTTTGTTCCTTAATCTATTACTTTGTTTCACTTAATTTGGTACTTAATCTATTATTTTTTTTTAATTTTTGGTCTGTAATCTATTATTTTGTTTCACTTGTAATACTTTTGTTAGCATTATGAAAAAAACTAAAAGTGAGAAACTAAATGCGATGATTTTGATTCATATAACTAAAATAAAAATAATTTATCATATTGTTTTTAGATGAGCTATATTTTTCTTAAAAAAAGCTAAAGGTAGATATTAATGCCAGTTTGTTATATACATATATATACTTAGTATGATGTTCAAAAATATGATTATCAACATAGTATATAAGTTCACATATGTAAATCATAATGCATAGCTTGTTATTTAAAATGCTGATTATTTAATACTTATATACCAATTTAAATATTAAACTTGTTTTTTTTAAAATTGAAATTCATTTTAATAATAATCTAATAAATTAATCTTTTCATAATTACATGCGTCAAAATTGATATATTTAGTTTTTCCATTTACATTTTTCAAATTTTAGCTCCTAATAACTCTTAATTATAATAGAGAGACTAAAAGTGAAACATCGTAATAGATGAGGGACTAAAGTGAGATATTTTAAAAACTTTCCATTAAATATTTAACGTCTAACTAACGGAGGGACAAAAACTAAAACAACATAATAGATTAAGAACCAAATGGGATTTTTAAAAGGTTAAAGACTAAATCGGGACTGAAAGTAACCCTTAGGTATCATTTGTGAAATTAACCCAAGTTTCAAGATCCAATTCTTGAACGAAATCCCCTTTTTCCTTTTTGCAACACTTTGACTTCTTTTTTTTTTTTTTTCATATACCAATTAAATTCTTATATCTATTCTTCTGTAACTTCTTATTCCTCTACCGCCACCATAAATCTCTCTCTTTAGAACTATTAAGATATATGCCTTTAAAGCATATGATGTTTCGTAAAGCACATGTTTATAAATAAATAAAGTGAATTTCTAATTATATTTGTGTGTATGAATTATTAAATACTTTATAAATATAGTTAAAATTCTATAATTACCTATATGACCTTAAATATTATATATAAGTATTATATATAAAAGGATAATATTTAAGGATGATAATTAAAATAGCTAGTAATATATAATTAATTATTATAATTAATTATTCAATTAAAATATGAAATATTCAATTAAGAGTTACTGGTGTGGTTCATTTCTGTTAAGAATGGAGTGGTCTTATCCGAATTGTTAATGTAATGAGTCATTAAATGAGCTCACTGTACATAAAGAGATTATATAGGACCGAGACAATGTGATATGAACAACTAATAATTTCTATTAAATATAGCAAGTTCTAATCACATCGGTCCTTGGTTATATATAACACGATCTTAATTTTGAGTTATTAACAAACTTCTATTTATGGATTTTTGTTTTTTTATTTACTTAGTGCGGATTCAATAATCTATTCCTTTTCCTTGTATTTTGGAGGCAAAGTAGCCATGAATATTAATATTATAAGATGGAATCTATTCCTTCTCTAACAAAAAGTAGATAAATAATTCTCTTGAGTATTGATTTGGGGCTTGAATAATAAGAGTGCTCAATATGTGATTAAGTTCATGAATTTATTATCCATTAAAGAATCAATAACACTCAAGGATAAATGAGTAATCAAAGAGGTTAACAGATTTTATCTAACTTTAATTATGAATTATTAATTAGGGATTGACTTATATGCAATGGCTATATCAAATGGATGACTTTAAAAATGAGTAATTATATATCTATAATTTTAAGAGTGTAATTCCAAATATATAGTGGAGTTACATTAGAATTAATAAAAAAGTAATATATTAATTAAAGAGTTCAATTAATATATTGGTTTTATTGGAGCTTGAAATTATAGGTCTATTAGTCTCATGTCATCTTTGTAAACACTGTTTGGACAAGTAATTAATTTAGAGTTATGGAATTTAAAATTAAATATAACTCAAAATAAATTAGTTATGAGTTAATTTATTTTTATTAAATAATAAGATTATTTAATAAATAATTTATAATTAATTTTGAAAGACACATCGTGGATGGGTCCAACTATATGTGGTGCATCTAGAGGAGGGTCCCACTGTGTATGGTGCCAACTGAGGGTATTATCCCCTTTGTGCAATTCAAAGCTTGTTTACAAAGTTTCCTTATTTAGTATTTCTAATTTTGAATAAATGTGATTTAATTCAAATATAAAAAGTTAAATGTGGAAACAAATAAGATTGGATAACGAACGTATTTTCTCTCCTACTTCTCCTTGAATTGCAGCTACACACATATATGGTATCTGTGTGTGTGGTGCCTAACACATTATAAGGGAAGAAAAAATATTCTCTAATTTTTAATTAAATATTTGATATTTGTATTAAAATAAAAGAAGCTTGCAAAATTAGATGAGTCTCCCATTCTCTAAAAATAGAGGCCTTCTCTATTCATGATATACACAATTATGCATCTTAAAGAGATTAAGAGTATTCTACCAAAAAACTTTCACATAGGTGTGTAAGAAAGAAAAAGAGAGTGAAGAAAAAGTTCTTTATCCCAAGACTCGTTTTACTCATACGTTGAGATTAACAGCTGACCAAATGGGAAAAATGATCTCTTAGAAACCTTAATTCATTCTACGCCTGCCCATTCATTCATCCGGTGCTGAGGACCAGGCGAGAAAGATAGTGATCTAGTTTATAGAGAATGTCTTTGTAACACGAGTTTACCAATTATCTCTCTTCATCTAGTTATGCAAAGTTATATATATTTATTTAAACGTTAAATTAATATAATCTATAGCATATTTTACAGAAGTTTTGAGAAAATTTTATTATATAGATCCCTCACCACAACCATGTTTCTACTATTTTTGTGAAAATCGTTTTCCAAAACCTACAATTATCATTAGAGCTAGCTATAGAGTATATTATTTTAGCATTGATTATGAGATAATCGTTTTAAATAAATATATGTGTTCTCTATATTGTATGTATGTGATGGATAGGCACTTTGCATTAATATTTATTTTTATATTGTTTATTATTCATGTGATGAATGGTAAATGTGTGGACAGTGGATTTGGTCGTTAATTATATGGTTCTAAGGATCTCTTTAATTATTGTAATTTTAATTTTTGTTAGAACTAATATTCGCTTGTAATTAAGAATTAAGAACTTTTGTAATCTATTTTTTTCATGATTTTTATATTATTATAATATCAAAGACACGAGCTAATTTAAAATTCAAAGCCCGACAAAGACTTAAAGAATCAGAACTCTTAACCATGAAATAGTCGGAGGTCGATGGTTTTTTGAAACAATTGAAAAGAGGAAAAAAACAGAGCAATCAAATCCAAGTCCTAGCGCCACAGTGCCAGGTTGGGTCACGTGCTTCTAGTGGCTCTCAACACTGTGGCTCCAAAAATTGGCGCCGCGTGCTTCTACTTGCTAGCCAAAAACCCTAATGTGGGGTTTCAAGCTCAATTATCTGTTGTTTACCCATCTTATTCTGATTCACCCTTAAAGGAGAACAACAACACTTAAAAGAGGACTACAAGAAGAACCATAAAGTTATTAAAGATTATAATAGCTTAGAAATTTATTTATTTTCATTTTCCATTGGGTTGTACTTTAAATTTTCGAGGAACCTAGTTAAATCTATCTCAATTGTCAAATTGAACGCTTTATTTCATGTTAATAATTTATTGCATGTCCATGCATTATAACATGTCATATTAGTTCTAGTGTGCCTACTCATATTTTTTATAACATGTTGTGCATACATGCATATTTATTTATTATATTAAAATTGTTTTAATTATATATATAGAATATGCGCTATAAATTAATTTAATAAGATTAAATTAATTAACAGTTGCAAATTTGATTTGCAAAATAGTATTCATATATGAAATTGAATTTAAGAGATAAATTTTAGGATTTCATATATCTAGAATATAAAAGTTTATATTACTAAAAATTGGAAACCATGAGATGATTTACAAATAAAATACGTATTTGCACGATATTGAATGGGAGAGGGTTGTTTGACAATATGACCCATTGGTCTCCACCGTTATAACAACATCGTAAGGTTTAAATGGCGCCTCGAGACGACATTCATTTTGTCCTCCCTATGTGGGTGTCCATTTGAGTTGATGCAAGGTTGTTATTCTTAGCTATAGGATTTTGGAATGTACCTTTAATTTGACCTACCTTACTATGCCACTTTAGAGTTGAATTTTTTGAATTCAAAACGATGGGTTACATGCATAAAAATGTAATTAAATGTTAATTATATGTTTGACCAAAATAAAGGTAGTTAATATTGTCGAAAATATAAGACATTTTGAATAACATTTATTAATTAAGAGTATCTCGGTTTGATTTGCAAATAATTTGGCCTATTCTACAGCGACACATTATTTTTGGTAAATCTAATTGTTGTTGACTAAATTTAGTAAACATGTTTTATGTTTTTTTCATGTGCATCCATACATCATATTTACTATGCCTAAAACTCGTTTGCTTGCTTATGATATTCATACATACAAATTAAATATATATTTATTTATTTATTATTTTAGCAATATGTCCAATCCAGTCGTCAACCTACTTATGCTTGAACAAATAACTGGCAAGAATTATGCCAAGTGGAAAATATTGAAAAAATAGTATGCAGTAGAACTTAAAAAATTTTTATATCAGAGTATTTTCCAAAACATAAGTTTGATATATTATATGCATAAATTAACCAGATCTTATTAACCTTATTTCCTGAAAAGCTCTACAATCCATGAAGAGAAGTAATGTTCTAGAAGAGCTTCGACCAATTAGCGTTCTTTGCTATTCTCTATCCACGACAGGTGTGTGTATGGGCATACTCGTACAGCTCTTCCACTAGGCGACTCTCCTTCCAATCAATTGAGAAATACCTAAAGCTATAGTTCGTGACTTGTGAACAACAGCTTTTCGGGGAGTTTTAGAGTCTCACTAGTAGAGTTTCACTCTAGATTTCTCAACTGATCTAAATAACAATGAGTCTCACTCCCTTTTTTTTATAAGGGTTAGGCCTAGGAGTCAGTCATTATTAGATAAGGCCTCAAAGATTTGAATTAGGATCAATATCTGATAAAATCCACGTGAAAACACTGATCTATTCGCCACTTGGTTGGCAGACCGAATTGGCAGATCAGCCTGTTAAACTTACTCTATCGGTAGGTTGAACTGGAAGATCAGCTTACCAAACTTACGATAAATGATCCTTGCAAATATTTATTTCCCACCCAAGATTCTTGGAATAGAGCCTTAGTTTTAATTTAAATAACACAATAGAGAAGTTATCTAATTAAAACAGTCATATCTAAATAATCTTTAGGAAAATAAATATTTCCGATAATTCAACAAGTTTATCTTAAATTAATTTATTCAAAATTAATCCAACCGATAAACAAACATGAATTATCTAATCCTGAAATTCAACAAGTTTGTCAATTAATTCAACCGATAAACTGACATGAATTATCTAATCCTATAGAATTTTTAGCCAATCTGATAATTTGACATAAGTCACCAATTATTAGAAAAGCATGCCGTATTGTTTCAAGATTTTTTATGAGCTAGCAAAAGGGACCTGATGGAATGTAATTATGAAATCCAATATCCCAGATATACATTAAATGTAATTATATATATCCCAGATATACATTAAAATGTAATTATAAAATGTAATTATGAGCTAGCAAAAGGGACCTATATAGTTCAAGCTCCCGATAATTATGAAATCCAATATCCCAGATATACATTTTATAATTATCAAATCCAATGCTACTCCACTAAAGGCTTAGAGCTGCACTCTTGAATTATATAGAATTACGAAGTCTGTGTAGCTAAGTCTCCATGACATATCATAATGTATCATATCCCTATAGGATTATCTATAATTGGCTTAAGGATAATTTCTGTCTTACCTTCTGATTATTTTTATCTTACGTTCCATTATCTCGCCATCAGAAAACTTACCATCCATAGGCGGTATACCATTCGGTTACACCTATGTATCCAAATGGTTGAGCGCTCTAGTTTTCTAATTCGAGGATAACGCATAAAAGAGGATATCAACTACTTCTAAAGAGGAGTTATGTATTCTACATCTATGAATAACAGGTCTACGCTATCAAGAATCATGCCTCCAATGATCGGCATGCATACCACTATTAAAATGTGTCACCCTTTGGTACTTCAAAAGGCACAAGTCAAGACAACGGGCTTACTATTCATCTCAAGATTAAGATACAATGCATATGATTGTCTAAAGTAAATTGATTTACCGAGACAGAATTATTAATCCAAATCAATTCACTTTATGTCCCAATCCAACACATCGTCACCTATGACAATATGTCAATGTTTCTATTCTTGGAGTCCACCTTCGATGGCCAAGACAAAGCATCTCTCGTTAGGGATATAGACAACATAACAATATTTGCATGAATAAAGCGCACAATATTATTCCTTAATTGTGAATCTTACGATTTAGACCGTCACCTTAAGAATCATGTCTTCTGCATAATCTGTCCATCATATGCCAAATTCTTAAAGGTTTAGACAGACGGTCTTAGACTTTTGTTTGCTTAACATACATTCAACAAATATGAATGTAAAGAGGACAAGATTTGGTATATGAATAATAAATAAATCCTTTATTGATAAAAATATCTCCAAAAACATGTTACATTTTTACTCCTTAGAGCATACGCGTCTAACAAAAAAGTAATATGAACGTAATGCTTATTAATAAAGACTACGAGTTCGTCATCTAGGAGGCGTGTCCTTTGGTCTTCGTAGCTAATGCAATAGGAGCCACCCAAGAGGTATATTCTTGTTGGTAGAATGCCACACTTGCTACCTGGCATGTCTAAAGAGCTTCATAAGAAGTGTAAGAATATAGACACTGCTTATGAGATGATATAGTCACTTGATGGGATGTTTGGGCTACCAAATGAAAAGGCACGACTTCATGTCATGAAGCTGTTTATGAACATCAAGATGAAACCTAGCACACTTGTTCGGAATCATGTGCTCACCATCATTAACTATCTTCATGCGACTGAGCATAGTGAAGCAACGATAGATGAGGGTACACACTTGAGAAAATTAAATATAAAGGGGAGAAAAATATTCACAACATATTAAAATTATTTACAAATTCATTCAAAATACAACAAAATAAATTAAAAACTAAAAATAAAACAAAATTAATTAAAACAAAACAAAATAGATTAAAATAAATTAAAAAAATCTCAAGGATAAAGCCAATTTTACACATAAAAATGTAGCTCTATTTTATAAAGTTATCATTCATAGAGGGAGGAACATTAGATCACCCACTTGTGTTCCTAGAGTAGCACAGCTAGTCGTTGTGAGTGATGCTGAGGAAGAGCCATTGACTTATAAGTTAGCAATAGAAAATTCTAAAAGACAAAAGTGGTTGGAAGCCATGAAACTCAAGATAGAATCCATGTAGTCCAACTCAACCTAGGAGCTTGTTGATCCTCCTAAGGGATAAAACCCATTAGGTGCAAATAGTTAACAAAAGGAAAAGAGGAGTGGATGGAAAAGTGGAGACTTTCAAAACTAAGTTGTTAGCTAAGGGTTATACCCAAAAGGAAAGAGTCGACTATGAAGAGACTTTCTTCTTGGTTGCTATGCTTAAGTCCATTTGGATATTCTTGTCCATTGATGCACATTTTGATTATGAAATTTGGCAAATGGAGGTCAAGAGGGCATTCCTAAATGCCTATCTTGAAGAAAGTATCTATATGATGCAACTATAGGGTTTCATAGCTGAAGGCCAAGAGTAGAAAGTCTGCAAGATGCAAAGGTCCATAAATGGATTTAAGCAGGCTTTTAGATCATGAAACATCAAATTCATGAGGCTATTAAGTCTTATGGTTTTAAACAAAACCAAGATGAACCATGTGTCTATAAGTACATAAGAGAAAAGAAAGTAGTCTTCTTAGTACTTTATGTTGAAGACATTTTGCTCATTGGGAATGATAGGGAATCAATGTCATAAGTAAAAGGATGGTTATCTAGCCAACTTCAAATGAAAACTTTGGGAGAGGCGTGTAATGCCCACCTAATTTATGTAACGGATTATGTTGTGATAGATAACGACGTTAAATGTTATATTATGATAAGTGTTGTGATATATAATGTGATGGTGCTAACCATTTTATTTTAAGTGTTATGACAGGTGACGCTCGCATGGAATTGATGTGCTCAAATGTTCATGTCATTAATGTTATATGTTTAATTATATTTTTATTGATAATTAAATGTTGTGAATGATTTTTGTATTTAAGGACAAATCGGCAGGCTAGACCATTCAGTTCGGCAGGCCGAAATATTTTCCTTAGAACGGCAAGACGATGGTATATCATCGGTAGGCCGGACTTCAGTGATCGGCAGGCCAAAGATAGAGATCGGCAGGCCGATGACAGTTGACAAGTAGTCAGCAAAAATTTCACAAAAATTGTGATAAGGTTGAATTGTGTTAAGGATAATTTATTCTGGATAATTAACATAATTATGGGATGATTTGTTTAATTTTGGTAATGAAACATTTGACTTTTGAATTATTTGAATTAATGGATAAAGTTTTCCCGTTTTTCAAAGGCAGAATATGGTAATCGTTACAAAATTGATGACCTTCCCTTTTTGCTTCCCATTCTCCACGCAAATTAGCCCAATAATAGTCAGAATTTCTGAAATGCCTCTCATTCCTTATTACGCCACTTTTAATTTTCACATGAAAACTCTCTCTCTCTCTCTCTCCCTCGATATTTTTTCTCTCTCTCCCTTTACTTATCACGTTTTTCTTTCTTCTTCTTCCTCTTAAAATTTTCCCTGTTATTATTTGTTAAAATATTGAAATTTCTTTGGTGTTAATTCAAGGAGTTTTAAGAAGAATTCGTTGCAAGGTAAGAGTTTAATTTTTTTTAAGCATGCCTGAAATTTTCTTCTCTTCAAACCGACTGCCATATCTTCGTCTAGGAATTATGTTTTGCTCTAAATTTTTAGTATGTTAAATATTCATGTGTTATATGATTCTCCTTCAAATTTCACCTCAATTTGAATTTTCTATAAAAAGTTATGAATTTTCTTCTCTCCACCAATCACAGTAAATTGTTGCTGACTGTTTATGTTGCACAAAAGTATGGGTGTTGTTTTTGTTGCAAATGAATGTTGTTTTGCACGAAATTTGGTGGACATGTTTATATATATGTTAAGTAAATGACTGTAAAATATGGTGATGATTTGATTAATATATTAAGAGTTATAGAGACTTTATGAATGCTAGGTATTTAATTTGTTAATACAGTAAATTTGTTGAACTTTTATTGTATAATATTTTTGTATGATTATATGATTTTATATGGTGATGAGAAATTGTGGAGGCACTGTATTATATGTGAATATGATGTCATAATGAATTTTGAGGTCTAAATAAATTTATTTTAATTGTTTGGGAATTATTATTGCATGTAACTCACTGTTTGAATTATTTGTGACTATTTTTATCTCTGCCTTCTAATGCATGATTTGAAGTGTTAGGAATTTATTTATGGGTGATTTTTGGATATGCTACGGTTCTGTGTGTATATAGCATGTGGTAATTTTTGTGAATTTTTCTATGATATGAAATTTTGAAAAATGGACCTGAGTTAAGAATTGTCCACTGTGTTATGGTTGCTGGCAGATTTTGGTATTTATGATTTATGACTTATTTTAATTATTAAATGAAATTTTTATGACTAAAGAAAAATCATGCTAATATGTTTATATGTTAACTTTGTTATTGCAGAATTTGGTACTCAAATTGTGTGTAAAAATAAAGTTATTAAGTTATGAATTCATGTAGGTCAGAAGTGTAAATGTGTTGAAAATGTTGT
>CAMOHE010004644.1:7999-32247 GCA_946598075.1 Artocarpus hirsutus
CCCCACCGGAGTTAATGTGAAGAAGTAACGTCCCACCAATGTATGAATACAAGCAGATTAGGAGGCTGCTTGTGTTCGCTTCTGCAGCGAAGCTTTTCAAGTTTAAAGTTATAAACTCTATTTTTCATGATCATTACATATATCAATATAGCGTACTAATTTTAATAATTCATCTCTGTAATAGGAAAGGTCGACGACAAATAAAAGAAACATAGTAAATGTGAAGCAGCCAAGTTGTCATGGAATGCAATCATATGCCAATTTGAGATATCAAAAGGTAGTAAATAAAAATTTATTAAACTATGTTTCATTTTTAATTTAAGATATGTATTGTTCTAACATAAGTCTAACACAAGTTTATCTAAACACAAGTTTATCCCTTCTATAGAGAAATCCTAAGACTGGTGAGTTGCTTTCATCAATTTTGGAAAATTGGCATTAGTATCATCAATAGTCCGATGGCAGATAGGTTAATGACACTACAGGGGCTAGATATGTAAGTCATATAACTTACTAAGTTTTAGTTATGAAATTTTGAGTTGGATTGTAATTTGCTTTGTAATTTATTTTGTTAAATCGAATGTGTAGAGGAAATGCTTTCGATGCATACTTAACAAACCCAAGCTGTTGTTGCATCTGCTTCTACTTCTAGTTCAGGCACATGTCAAACAACACATCTCGTGAGTGAAGAAGAGATAGCAGAGAATGTGCTTGGATCGCACAGAGGGCGTAGGAAAGGAGTGGGCTTGAGGATAAGAAGAGGCATCCTTACAGCAACTACTTTTAAGGAGGCTCGTTCGCAGCCACAAGTCCCTCCACAAGTGCAACAATGGATGGAGGAACAATCTCGGTATAACACACAACAAACTCAATATCAAAATCAAATGGTTGAATATAATCAAATGATGGCAATATTCAAGCGTTTACTTCCAAATTTAGATTTACTAATGCCTCCCCCCCTCCACCACCACCACGTCCACCTGCTATGTCTTCCTATCCACCTCAGGAAGAAAACAATGATGATGATGATGAAACCGCTAATTTAAGAGATTAGTTTCTACTTTTATGATTTAGACTTGTTGACTTAATGTGCATATAAACTTATTGCCTATGTAGTTCTATTTTATTTATATCAAATTTTTTTAGTTATTAGTATGATGAGAAATGAAATGAATGTATCTGTGAATTGGTAGTAATTTGCTTGCAGGTTTATTATGGCTGAGGATGAAATCTAAAGCATCTGGTTTAAAAAAAACACCAATGACAATTGTTGTCGCTAAATGAAACGAAGATAATTGTCGTCATCGATAATACTTGTTGTCGCTATATGTTAGCGAAATATAAACACCGATGATATTTGTTATCAGTAATCATTATTAGCGACGACAAATATCGTCGCTAATAATCATCACCGATGACAAATATCGATGCTATAAGTTAATGGAATATAAACGACAATGACATTTTTTGTCGCTGATAATTATTAACGACAATATTTGTCGTCACTGTATTTTTTATAATTTTGAAAAATTTTAAATTTTCTTCCTAAAGTCGTCGCTAATTTTAGCGATGATAAATTTCGTCGCTAAATGTGTTTAGCTACCATTTATTATCGATGACATTTTGCGATGACATTGTCGTCGTTGTATATTATTAGAGACGACTTTTGAGGTTTTAGCGACAACAAATGTCGTCGCTAAATGGTCTTCTTCTTGTAGTGTCTCTTTGTGTGTAAAAAAAAAAAAGAAGGAAAAGCAGACTAACATAAATCGGTTACTTTTGCTTTGTAGACTTTCTCACCAATTAATATATATTTATATAATCATTTTATCTTGGTTTATGGAAATTGTCTAGAGTCTTCTTTTTTTATATTTTCACTACCTTTCCTTGAAGAAAAGAAAGTAATATCTCATTGTGCCAAGAGAATCCTAATTCTTCTTCCTCCTAATCCTCTTTGATTTTTCCGAACTTGCTTGATCACAACATAATCACCTATCATCCTTGATAATATATATATTTGGCTAAAGTAAAACCATCTATTTGGCTCTTCTCTTTATTTAGTTAGAAGATAATGGTGGTAAGTCTTCTATATTTATAAATTTAGTCTTAGGTGTATTTTGTTTTCAAGTATTATATATATACATGCAGATTTTATTAGTTGAATTAGTGCTCGATGTGTATATGTGTATCCATAGTTGCTTTGTTGACTAACCACCAAAATTGTAGATTGATAACCTGAATTGCTATATTTGTAGGTGTTTATATATATTAGCTTAATAGTTTCAATAGTGCTATAAATATTCAAACGATAATTTTTTTAGTATTAGATTCATTGTTATGTGATTGTTATTATATGTATATAGTAGTGCCGTGAGAAAATGTATGGTTGTTTCTTTATACAAGTTATTCTAGTTGACAAGGTTAAATTAGTGCGTGTATATATATGCATTTATGACATTTACTATTTAAATAATTCTTTTCTAAATATTATTTTTAGCTACAGGATATCTTCAGGTTTCTTAATTTATTAATAGTATATATATACTTTGATGATAGGTATAGGGCTAAATTTGAATTATTATTAGAATCTAGTTTTATAAGTGGAGTCTGTGTAAGATATAGAGTCTATATATGATGTATATTATACATATCTTTTATATTTAAATCTAGCTTATGGCTGTTAATGATGTGTATAATATTTTACTCATATGCCAACAATTGTTAGTATTAGGTATACTAGCTTATGGCTGTTCATAAATTTTATATTTCAATGGCATTACAAAATTGTTATTGTAATATATACAATTTATTATATTACTTGCATTCATAGCAAAAAGGTGCATGTATACTTCTCTAAAAAAAATCATCGTACTATGAGAAAAAGACTGGTTATATATGCGCTGTGTAGTTAGCTTGTAAGTGGCCCTAATGGGATAGCCTAGGACTCAAATAGTTTCATGGGATAGCTTGGGACCATTTCTCAGACCTTTTTCATAGTTCTTAGTATTAGGGAACTAGAGAGTCTCATGGCATAGCCTGAGACACTTTTGTTCTATAAAGGTTTATCAGTATGCATGCATGTTTATAATAGGCCTAGGTAGGTGACTCATGATGAACATAACTATGTGCGTTAAACATTTTTATGATATGATAGGTACGATGGAAATTTTATGAGCCCATACATGATGCCACTACATTGAATTGCTTAGATTCTTTTTACTGAGCATTAGCTTGTATTTATCTTGTGATGTAGATGAGAGTACATCTCAGTAGTGTTGATTTGAAGGTCAACTAGACGCTCTCTGTTCTTGTGACACTGCGTACATAGGCACACTTTTGTTTCAACTTCATATTTTAGTACTTGTAATTACTATGAGATTATTATAAGTACAGTTTAGGTGGTTTTTCATTTTGAGATGTAAAGTTTTGTAAATGTTTATTGCCAGTCTAACATTTGTAAATATAGATGTATAGTTCTTTGTAAATTACAAGGTTTTCAAAAAATTCAAATTTGCCAACTATTTTGGATTAAATAATTACAATTTTTTTAAAAGTAATATGATGCTATCTAGCTTCACTATAAATTAACAATGTGATTAAGTTAGACGGGCATCAAAACTGCTCTCTTAATCTTCTCCACACTTGGAATTGCTAAGCCATCCTTGAAATACAGAGTCCCATTTGATTTGATATTCCATTCATTAAATAGCTCTCCATTCTATATCTATACCTGAATACCTTTAAGATGTGAATCTTGCCATTGATTCTGCTTAACCTACTGTACAAGAACTAGTGTGGAGTCCAAACTGTGGATGCTTGTATACAAGGTTTTCAAAAAGTTTAAATTTGCCAACTATTTTGGATTAAATAATTACATTTTTTTAAAAAAGTAATATGATGTCATCTAGCTTAACTATAAATTAACAGTGTGATTAAGTTAGACAGGCGTCGCAACTGCTCTCTTAATCTCCTCTACACTTGGTACTACTAAGCCATCCTTGAAATGCAAAGTCCTATCTGATTTGATATTCCATTCATTAAATAGCTTTCCATTCTGTATCCATACCTAAATACCTTGAAGATGTGAATCTTGCACTGATTCTACTTAATGTGCTACACAAGAAATGGTGTGGAGTCCAAACTATACACTACGGCTCGGTCAAAGTCTTCATGGTATTGGAGGATAAAGTTGCCAATTGTTGCCATCTATTTCCAATCCTCTATTGCCAAACATGCCAAGACTCCTAAAATCTTTCTACTCAATGCATCGGCCACTACATTTGCCTTACCCAAGTGATACTATAATAAGAAATCATAATCTTCCATATACTCCATCCATCGCCTTTGCCTCAATTTAAGTCCCGTTGTGTGAACAAAAGCCTTCAAACTTTTGTGGTTAGAGAAAATCTGGAAGTTGGCGACATGGAGATAAAATCTCCATATCTTCAAGGCAAAGATTATTGCTGCTAATTCCAAGTCATGGGCAGGGTAATTTTGCTTGTATGGTTTTAACTGTCATAGGCTACAACACGTCCTTATTGCATCAACACACAAACCAAACCATGTTCCAAAGTGTCAATATAGACTTCATATGGCTTGTCACTACTTGGTATAACTAGAACAGGTGCACTTGTCAACTTGGTCTTTAATTCATGGAAGGCTTGTCCACACTCATCATGTCATTTGTACTATACTTCCTTCTTGGTCAAATGAGTCAGTAGAGTGGCAATCTTGGAAAAGTCCTTGACAAATCTTCTATAATAACCTATAAGTCCTAAAAAGCTTCTAACCCTTGTTACATTCTTCGGCCTTTCTCATTGCAACACAGCTTCGATCTTTAAGGGATCCACTGAAATTCCTTGATTAGAAATGACATGTCCAAGAAATTTGACCTCTATTAATCAAAAGTCACACTTTTCCCTTTTTGCATACAGCCCATGTTCACGAACAAAACTATCTTTAGATGTTGCTCTTACTCCTCTCGGGTCATAGAATAAACAAAGATGTTATCTATGAACACTATTACAAACTGATCTAAGTATGGCTTGAAGACATGATTCATGAGATCCATAAAGGCTGTGGGGGCATTTGTCAACCCAAAAGACATTACTAGGAACTCAAAATGTCCATACCTCATCTTAAAAGCTGTTTTGGGAATGTCTTACTGCGAACCCTGACCCAAATGGTGACGTGATGGATTAATTAAGTTAATTAAACTCACCAATTAATAAATTGCATATTAGATAAAACGTGATGAAATTCAAAACCTTTAAATAATTACCCCAAATCTAAAGTAGATTAAAATAACCAAATAATAAAAATAGTTAAGAATGAGTCAGGCCACACCAGACCCACATTTGTGCATACACGTAGTATCGATGTAAATAAATACAACCATAGTCTAAACAAAAGAAAATAGATTAAATATCACATGCCTTAATTCAATAAGCAAATAACCTAATTAAAGACTCCTACGATCCACGCATGTAACATCCGCCATTTTTCATGTAACGATTTGTATTGGATATTTAACGACGTTAAGTATTTTCCTCATGAAATAATGTTATTGACCATCTATGACATCCGTTGGGGGGCGTTGCAATGCGTCCGCTTAGTAGAGTCCCAGTCAGCCTTATGCTATAATTCACCTAGTGAGGGGGGGAGTTTTTAAAGCACATAGAAATTGGGAGTAGAATGTTCAATAGGACTTGAGCTTTGAAAACATTAAATTATAATATGAAATTCATTATTAACACGATGATCATAAAATATAGTAAATAAATTTATTGATCTTATTCTTACCATTTTGTCCATTATTCATTCGAAAATAATCTTATCTTTTGTCTTGGGCAAAGCCATATAATCACCACTATAGCGGCCCAACTGGGTTTCGAGACCTACCCCTAAAGTCGCTCATTGCACGACCCAATCTTTGAATACGGGATCATGCCCTAATATATCATTCTAAATGGTATATCTAACTCGTTTGGTGCTATTTCATTATTCATGTCTTATATTACCAAAATTTTCATTTACATTCATTATTCCATTCATTATGATAATTTCACTGTTCATCAGCTATTTACAAGAAATGAATTTATTCATTTTATAAAACTATTTTAGAAAAACTCGTTGTGGCCAAATCTCTTTAAAATCATGGCTAACAAAGAATTAGAGTCCTACCTCGTTATCCATACGAGAGCGTAAACACCATAGTCTTGACTTGCTACATGTTAGCTCCGTGGAATCACAAACAACTTTAGATATGAACTAGATTCGTCAATCTCTAACTCAAAATATTCTACATTACTATACTATTTCTTGGTGTCTTAGTATGCCTTTGATATTCACAAAATCATGTTGCAAGGTCAAGGTCTCTATTCATGTTTCAAACGGTGAAAACGGGCAAAAAATAAACATTTTTACGTAGCCTAGTTGGCCTACCGAACTACTTGAGTCTAGCCTACTGAAGAAATGAGTTTGACCTACCGAAGCTCAAGTTTAGCCTATCGATATGCCAGATTTCGAGCCTTGGCTTCCCCAAGCTCGAATCCCACTTTAAACCTATCTTTACAGTTCTTAGAACATGGATAATGTTCAAAAATGATAAATTAACATAATAGAATAGATTTAAACACTTTTTAACAAGTTTTTCACAATTATTTTCAAATTATTCCAAAAACACAAAAAAAGAAAAAACTTGGTTTAGCTTGATTTTTGTCCAATAAAGCTTGCATTTATGATGGTTTGGGTTCTATAAACTTAGATTGAATGGTTTCTAAGCTCAAAGAAACTTAGATTACAAGTTACAAGGAAGATTGAAAAATTGAGGCGAAAGTTTGAAACTTTGAAAAAAAAAGAGGAGTAACCTTAAATTTGAGCTTTGAACTGAGTTTATGGAAGCCCAAATGTGCTTCTTGACTTCCAATCCCACTGGGAATCGAGGGGTTCTTGCTCGATTTTGGAACAAAGTGAAAGGGGGGGAGAGAGAGTGTGACGATGAGAGAGAGGGAAGGAGAGAGAACAGAGAGTGAGAGAATGAGGAAAAGACAGAGGGGAAGAGAGTTCAAATAAAGGTAGAAGCTGGGTGGTTTTTAGATGTAAAACCATGTCCAGCACACAATTTTCAAAGAGGGACATGTTGGGTATCTAACAAATTGTTTTGTTTCAAAATTAAAAATAACAATTAAAAATAATCAAAAGTGAAATAAATTGGAAAATACCACAAAGTAATTAGATTAAGTTCAAATTATAGTAAGGCACACTAATTCACCATTTATACACTAATTATACTTAATTAACTTTTTGGGTGTTACATGTCCTCTTCCTTAACCTTAAGTTGATGATATATGGACCTTAAGTTGATCTTAGAGAAGTATTCTGAGCCACCCAACTAATCAAACAACTCATTAATTTGGGGAAGTGGATACTTGTTCTTGATTATAACCCTGTTTAACTATTGGTAATTGATACATATTTGGAGTGATCCATCGTGCTTCTTCACAAATAGAATTAGCGCACCCCATGTTGATGTACTGTTTTGAATGTATCCTTTATTTGCTAACTCTTCCAATTGTTTCTTTAATTCCTTCATTTCGGCTGGTGCCATATGGTAAGGGGCAATTGATATTGGAGTTGTCCTAGGAAACAAATCTATACAAAACTCTATCTCACGATCTAGCCACAATCCGGGCAACTCATCAAGAAACACCTCATCGAACTCATCAACTATTGAAATAACAACATTGTCCTTACTCATACTCAGTTCACTCTCTAGAGCTAAAAGAAAAGCAACACCTGCTAGTTATGATGTATCCTAAACAAGGCCTCCAAAACCTATTCACGAAGATTTTACTCATTTCCCCTTGGTAAGTCACTATTGTCCCTGAACTAGAGGTTAGCGTCACTATCCTATGATAATAGCCAACTATGGCATTATACATGGGCATCCAATCCATACCGAGTATTATGTCATATGCACTTATGGGAATAACAATGAAGTTGTCTTCTTGTACCTCACCTCCAATTGTTGCTTTACATGACTTACACGTGGTGTTTATCTCCACTTAACGAAGTGGAGAATTCAAGACTCTCTGTTTTCAAACCCAAAATGTTTACAAAAGATTCAGATATAAGAGAATGCGAGGCACTAGTATCAAGTAGAACATGAGCTATAGAATGTGAAATAAGGATCATATCATCAACAACATTGCTTCCTTGGGCTGCAAAATGTTCACTAGCTACATTGCAAAGTTGGCCTTGAACTTTTCCTTTGCCATTGTCATTGAAATTATCCTCCTAAGGTTTCCTTGTTTGTATTGTTGCATAGGTGGGGATTGTATACTCTTCGAGGCTTGGGGCCAAAACTACTAGAAGTTTGAAGGTCGAAAGGGCAACATCGATTGATATGGCATCGTGGGGGCGTGACAGGCTAGTAAGACAGTTGTGCAAATGATGACTGCTGTTAAGTATAAATGGGACCACTTTCTTTTTGGTTTTAGTGCGAGTGAGTGTTTCCAAGCAGAGGGCATTGTCATTTGATGTGGCCATGTTGGCCATAATGGTAACATCTATAGGGCCCATGCCTACTACTTCCCTCAGAGTTGTTGCTCCAAAAGTTAGCGTTGCCGCTGCTGCTTTAGCTCTGGCGGTGCTTACCATTCTTGTTATTCATGCACGGTCCACCTGAACCCTTGTTGGTATTAGATGTGATGCCCTAAGGAGTAAAATATTGTAATATGTTCTTAGAGACATTTTATCAATAAAGAGTTTTTATTATTCATATACCAAATGTTGTCCTCTTTATGTTCATATTTGTTGAATATATGACAAGCAAACAAAAATCTGAGATTGTCGGTCTAAACCCTTAAGAATTGTGCATATGATGGACAGATTATGTGAAAGACGTTAATCTCAAGGGTGATGGTTTAAATCATAAGATCCGCAATCTAGGGATAAAGTTAGGCACTCTATTCATGTCTAGATTGTTATTATGTTGTCCACATTCCTAATGGGAGATGGCTTATCTTGGTCATCAGAGTAGGACCTGAGAGTGGAAACATTGATGCATTATCATAAGTGACGATGTACTAGATCGAGAGATAAAGTTGAATGATTTGGGTTAATAATTCTGTTTATGCAAATGAATTTACTTTATACAATTATTTCTATTACGTTTTAATCTTGAAATGACTAATGAGCTTGTATTCTTGACTTATGTCCTTTGATGTACCAAAGAGTGACATCCTGACTTTATGATGGTATGTATACCAGTACGTTGAAGACGTGACTCTTAATTGCATAAACTTGTTATTCATAGATATGGAATCCATAGCTCTTTTTGTAGAGTTCATGATATTATCTTATATGCTTTATCCTGTAATTGGAAGACTAGAGTGCTTAACCATTTGGATACATAGATGTAACCAAATGGCATACTATCTTTAAATAGTAAGTATTCAATGGTGTAATAATGGAATGTAAGATAAAAATAATTAGGAAGGTAAAATAGAATTTATCCTTAAGTCGATTATGAATATCCTAAAGGGATGTAACACATTATGATATGTCATGGATGGTTAGCTTATTGAAGCTTCGTAATTTTATATAGTTCGAGAGTGTAGCTCTAAGCTTTTAGTGGAGCATCGTTAGAGTTAATAATTATAAAATATGTATCTAGGAAATTGTATTTTATAATTATAGGAGCTTGAACTGTATATGTCCATCGTGCCCCATTTGCTAGCTTATAATAAATCCTGTAATGATGTGGCATGTTTTTCCAATATATTAGTGACTTATGTAAAACTATTAGATTGGCTAAAAATTGATAAAGATCAGATTTAAAAATTCATATTAGTTTATCGGCTAAATTGAATTTGTAAATTAATCCAAAATAAACATGTTGAATTATTTGGATAATATTTATTTTCTATGAGATTATCTGGATATGACTGGTTTATTCAGATAACTTCTTTAATGGGTAATTTGAATTAAAATTAAGGCTCTATATAAAACTCTAGGGTGGAAAATAAGATATTCTTAGGGATTAGATTATCACAAGTTCGGCAGGCCGATGCATTAGTTCGGCCTGCCAACGGAGTAAGTTCGGCAGGCCAATCTCTTAGTTCGGCTGATGGTGTAAGTGGATCTACAAGAGAAAAAAAGGAGCAAATGGAAAAGTCAAAACCTATAAGGCTAGATTGGTAGCTAAGGGATACACACAAAAGGAAGGAATTAATTATGAGGAAACCTTTTCGCCTGTAGTCATGCTTAAGTCAATCTATATTCTCTTATCCATAGCAACCGCTTTCGACTACGAGAATTGGCAGATGGATGTCAAGACGACCTTTTTAAATAGCTATATTGATGAGTCCATATATATGGTGTAACTAAATGAGTTCAAGGCTAAGGGTCAGGAGGATGAGATCTGTAAGCTACTAAAGTCAATTTATAGACTTAAGCAGGCTTCCCGTTCTTAGAATATAAGACTTGATCAGGTGATCAAGACTTATGGGTTTGAACAAAAAGTGGATGAACCATGTGTATATAAACACATTAAGGATGGAAAAGTAGTTTTTCTACTACTCTAGGTAGATGACATTTTGCTGGTTGGTAATGATGTTGGGGCATTGTTATCAGTCAAATTATAGTTGACCATGCAATTTGACATGAAAGACTTATGTGATGCTAGTTATGTTCTCAGTATCTAGATCTTTCGAGATAGGAAGAACAAAATGATAGCTTTATCTTAAGCGGCCTATATAGATAAAATTCTCGAGAGGTATGCAATGCAGAATTCTAAGAAATGTGGGCAACCATCTAGGTTTAGAATTACTCTTTCAAAGAAAGACTCACTAAAGTCTGATAAAGAAATAGAAAGAGAATACATGAAGAAGGTGCCTTATGCTTTGGTAGTGGGTAGTCTCATATATGCTATGCTTTGCACACGACTGGATATTTGTTATGTGGTTGAGATAGCAAGTCGATTTCAGTTGGATCTAGGACCAAACCACTGGGTTATGGTTAAGCATATTTTCAAGTACTTGAGAAGGACTCGAGAGTATATGCTTGTGTATTTAGGTGAGGATCTCATACCTCTAGGATACACTGGTTTAGGTTTTTAATCCTGTGTGAATTTGAGAAGATCAGCTTCTGGTTCTGTGTTTACTTTGGGTGGTGATGCCATTGTTTGGAGAAGTATGAAGCAAGATTACACTTCGGATTCAACGATGGAGACCGAGTATGTGGCAGCTAGTGATGCTTCGAAATAAGCAGTGTGGCTCTGCAAGTTCCTTGGGGATCTTGAGGTAATTCTTTGTATTGATAAGGCGATATAGCTGTATTGTGATAACACTACAGTGATAGCTAATGCTAAAG
The DNA here is from genome assembly GCA_946598075.1 of Artocarpus hirsutus. NCBI lineage: Eukaryota > Viridiplantae > Streptophyta > Magnoliopsida > Rosales > Moraceae > Artocarpus > Artocarpus hirsutus. The sequence goes on from CAMOHE010004644.1 coordinate 19,376, forward strand.
AGCCAAGGTTTCGCAAGAAGAGTAAGCATATTCATCGAAAGTATCATGTGATAAAGGATTGTTGGAAAAACAATATATAGCGAAATTTTAAATTTTTTATATCAGAGTATTTTTCAAAACACAAGTTTGACATACTATATGCATAAATTAACTAGATCTTACTAACTTTGTAAATGCAGAAAAGCTCCTGCAATCCGTAAAGAGTATAACATTCCAGAGGAACCTCAACCAATTGGTCTTCTCTGCTATTCTCAATATCCACGATCAGAGTGCACGTGGATGCACATTGTTCAATCTTTCCCTAGTGACTCTCCTTCCAACCAATTGAGAAAACCCAAAGTTACAGTTTGTGATGTGTAAACAATAGCTCTCAGGGAGTTACAAAGTCTCACCAACAGAGTCTCACTCTTAATCTCTTAATTGATCTTAATAATAATAGAGACTCACTCCCTTTACGTAAAGGTTGGGCCTAGGAGTCAGTCCTTATCAAATAAGGCCTCAAAAATTCAAACTAGAATCAATATCAAATAAAATCAGCATGAAAACACGTGATTTATCTACCACTTAGTTGGTAGGCCGAACTAGTAGATCGGCTTGCCGAACTTGCTCCATCAGTAGGCCAAATTTGCTCCATCAGTAGGCCAAACTTGAAGATCAGCCTACCAAACTTGCGATAAATGATTTCTGTGAATCTTTATTTCCCACCCAATATTCTTGAGATGGAGCCTTAGTTTTAATTTAAGTAACCCAATTGAGAACTTATTTGATTAAAATAGTCATATCTAAGTAATTACTAGGAATATAAATATTCTTGATAATTCAACAAGTTTATCTTCAATTAATTTATCCAAATTAATCCAACTAATAAACTGACATGAATTATCTAATCCTATCAAATTTTCAGCCAATCTTATAATTTGACATAAGTCATCAATTAGTGGAAAAGCACATGTATTGTTACAGGATTTTTATGAGCTAACAAATGGGACCTTATGGGCCTATATAGTTCAAGCTCCTGATAATTATGAAACCCAATATCCTATATATATATTTTATAATTATCAATTCTAACGCTACTCCACTAAAAGCTTAGAGTTGCACTCTCGAACTATATAGAATTACAAAGCCTATATAGCTAAGTCTCTATGACATATCATAATGTATCGTTTATCCATAGGATTATCCATAATTGGCTTAAGGACAAGTTCTGTCTTACCTTCTCGATTATTTTTCTCTTATGTTTTATTATTATAACACCGGAGAACTTACCATCTAAAGACAATATACCATTTGGTTGCACCTATGCATTCAAATGGTTGAGCGCTCTAATTTTCCAATTACAAGATAACATATATAAGAAGATATCAACTACTCTTGAAGAGGAGCTATAAATTTCATATCTATGAATAACAAGTTTATGCTATCAAGAGCCATGCCTTCAATGTATCGGTATGCGTACTATTATTAAAATGTGGATGTCATCTTTTGATACATCAAAAGACACAAGTAAAGACAACAGGCCCACTATTCATCGCAAGATTAAGATATAACACATATGATTGTCTAAAGTAAATTGATTTGTCGATATAGAATTATTAATCTAAATCAATTCACTTTATGTCCCGATCCAACATATCATAACCTATGATAATGTGCCAATGTTTCTATTCATAGAGTCCACCTCCGATGGCCAAGAAAAACCATCTCCCAATAGAGATATAGACAACATAATAATCTTTGCATCAATAAAGTGCCCAACTTGTAACACCTACCATTTTCATGTAATGGTTAATGATAGATATTTAACAACGTTAAGTATTTTCTTTATGATATAACGTTACTGACTATATATTTTGAGTATGATGACAGGTGATAGTCATATGGAATAAATATGCTCAAGGTGTTCATGTCATTTATGATGTAAACATGACCAATATTTAATGTATAGTCAGATATTATTGAATGTGATAGTTCGGTAGGTTGATGGATTTAATCGATAGGCTGAAATCACAACTTTGGCAGGCCGAAGATTGCTGACAGGAAATATACAATAATTTTCAAAATTCGTGGCATTGATGATTAATTTAATTAATTGTGATAGTTCTAAATAATTAATATATTTTTATCTCATTCCTTATCTATGTTAGGGAAGATTTTTTTTTAAATGATTTGACTTTGTGATAAGGTTTCCCAATTTAATAAGATAGGATGTGGTGGTTAGAGTAAATCTTAACTTTTTCTTATCCTCCCCTTATCATGCATGCCTATATCCCTTTCTTTTTAAAAGAAAACTTGCTTCAATTAAATAGAAGATTACCTCCTCACATCATTCCCAAATATTATAAGTATCACTCTCTCTCTCCCTCAAAAACGTTTTCTCCCTCTCTCTCTAAAAATTCTCTATGACATTCTTTTTCTCTCTCTCCACATTTTTTCATCCCCTTCTTCCCTTAGTTTTTCTACAAGAAATTGGAATAAATGTTGGGGTTTCTCTTGGGCAAATTCAAAAAAAAAAAAAAATTGAGAAGCATTGTTTTTTGAGGTAAGAAATTCATTCTTGGTTTATTCATGAAAATTTGGTTTCCTTTGAGTTCCAACCCCCATAACTTTGGGTACGAATATCCGATTGCTGTGAAATTTTAATATGTTATTTATGTATGTGTTATGTTTTGTCCTTCAAAATTTCACCTTATTTAAAATTTTCTATCCTGAGATATGAAATTTTTACTCTCTGCCACTCACTATTTTATGATTGTTGATTGGTAAAGTTTCTAAAAAGGCAGTCTTTGTTCCTAAGGCAAATGAATATTGTTCCTCATGAAATTTTACAAAAATATTCATGTATATGTTAACTGATGGATTGGAAAGTTTCGTAGTGATATGACGAATATTTTACGAGTTCTTGAATTTTATTTAAGGCTAGGTTTTGTGGCTGTCTAATCAGTAACTTATAGAATTATTGTTTTTGTGACCTTTTTGTATGGCTAAATGAATTTATTTGCTAATGAAACATTTTGTGGTATTGTATTTATATGTTATTAGGTTGTCATACAAATTCTAAGGTCATAGTAATTTTATTTTAATTATTGGAGTATGATAATTGTGTGTTGCTCACTGCTTATGTGATTAGAGTTTATTTTTGCCTCTGAATTCTAATACACATTTTAAATTGTTTTAAATTGAAGCTAATCTTTGGGTATGTTGTAGTTTTAGGTGTCCATTATATGTAGGATTTTTATGAAATTATTTTGTGACATATATAATTTATTATATGCATGCTTGTTAGGGCTACTCATTGTTTTATTGTTGCTGGTAGTTTTTGTGTGGTGTGTTGGGTGACTTATTTTAATTGTTCAATGGAATTGTTATGACTAAAGAAAAATTAGGTAATTTATATATATGTTAGTAATGTCCCTGCAAAGTTTCACACCTTTATCATATGTGAATTGTGAGATATTGAGTTGTAAAGCCTTAATCGTTAGGTAGATTTTTAATATTCCAGATTTAGCATGAATGTTATAAGACAATAATGTGTAATTGTTTTCCTTGTTTTTTCATGAGATAGAAGTATGAATGATGTCTTAGAGTATTAGATGATTTCATGAGGACAAAAGTAAATTTTTCAATTTGTATATAAATGTATGACATGAACGCACCCCAAGAAGTGGGCACATCAAGACCGCGGTGACATCATCTAAGTAAGGTTTAAGTAAGGAAGTCAAGTAAGTACATTCTCACCAGCAACATGATAAAGTTTATGAAAAGTTTTAAATTTATGGTCATGATGATTTCCATTATGATTTTAATGACGATTTTATATAATGTTTTATTATGAAGATTTGAAGTGCAAAAATGTTCAATGCATGCTTTGATGAAGATGTATTTCAAAGTTAAAATATATATATATATGTAACTCCTAATTAAGTGATGCATGCCCTATGTTTATGTTTATGTTTATGTTAATGATGTCAAAGTTGGACTTGTCATGTCTGGTTTGAGATTAGCTACCCCTCATGATGATGATGATGATGGTGCAACAGCTAGGTCCTGAAAGTTTTAATATGGATAACATTAATGAAAGATATGTTCTATATGAAAATGTGCCAAGGCACTTCTATGTTAACGATAACTATGGTTATGATGTTTCATAAAAATGTTCATAAATCGTTTTATATTATGAGATAAGAAAGTGTACTTACTTAGTTTATAATCATGTTGCAGATAAAAGGTAAGAGGACGATGGAATAGGTGGAGGACAAAGACGGGCGTGTGAGCAAAGAACGATGGATTAAAAACGAAAGAACACCAAGAAGAAGTTTAAAGTTATAAACTATGTTTTATTTCTGGGCATATTTATTTAAAGAGTTTTAAAGATTTGAACTATGTCTTTATAACTTTATATGATTATTGTTTATCTTTCAGCACTTTGAAATATTGAGATTTGTTTTAAAATAAAATTTTTGTCTCTAGCAGTAGATTGGCCTTTTGATCGTCTCTAATTGGACTGTCGACACTATAATTGGCCTGTCGACTACCTTTATTGGTCGGCCAAGCCAATTGTTTTTAAGCCCTAATTTTGTAGAGCCTTGGAAGGCCTACCAGTGGTTGAAGCTCGTACTGCCAGTCATGTTCGGCCTGTCGATGTCTAAAGTTTGACCTACCGAACTATGTAAGAAGATTTTAAAAGTTGTGTTAATTTTATTTAAATTATGGTTTTCTTGTTTTGATGTTGATAAACTATTTAAAGAATATTTATAATTAAGTAATTTAATAAATGTTAAAAAAAATGCACGCATGGATCCTTGGATAAGTTTAATAAATTTTACCTTGTTTAAATGGTTTATCTTAAAAGTAATGAAAATGCGAATGAATATAACGACATTTGTGACATCCATAAGAGGGCGTTACAGGCTTTGGTATCCAAGCTAAGTTTTGTTTTCAATTCATAAGCCACACGTCAATTCAAGTCCTCCAAGTAAGTATATTTTAAGTTAATGATATAGATGTAAGTTTAATGATAAATATGAGATTTAAATGTATAATGATGAATGTCGTAGTGCATAATTAAATAGTGAAATCCTGTCTCATTTGATAAATTGGAAGATTATCCCTAAACTCGAAATTCCTTTAGGAATTCAAAGATGCAAGGGCATGGGAGGATTCAAACCCATGCTCAAGTCGCTGCTGCTAATGACAACCAAACCAATGAAAAACTGATGATGATGATTAATTGCTGAACTGCAAAGGCAACCAAAGAAGGGAGATCAAAGAACTACGGTCTAATGGTCAAGGAGGTGAAAGACAAGGTGAGAGCGCGCCACCTCCTCCTCCTCCCCCCCAGCCATAAGGAAATGAAGTCCTGGCTCCTATACCAGAACCAAGACTGGTTTATTAGGAACCGCTATTGGTTAGATGGAAGGGTCAAGCCAACAGATTTTGAAGGTTTTAAAGATCCTTTAGTCGCTCAAGGATGGCTAAAGACAATTAAGGCTGCTTTAAAGCTCATGGGCTTCACAGAAAATGAGAAGGTCCTCTATGCCTCGTACTACCTTACTATGGAGGCTAGAATTTGGTGGGATGGAATCGAACAGAGTAGGAATGTTGATGAGATGACATGGGCTAATTTTGTTCATGAATTCAACATAAAGTTCTTCCATATGAACATTACTTGAAAGCATTATGATGAGTTTAAGAATCTACTCTAAGGAGACATGTTGGTTAATGATGTGTTGGCTAAATTTGACTAGTTGGCACGTTTTTGCCTAGGAATGGTTAATGATGAAAGTGAAAGATTCAAAAGATTAATCAGGGTCCTTAGGCCAGAGATCGCAGCGATAGTTGATGGGGCAAGTCCACCCAAAGATCAGAAGCAGGTTGTCTTGAGGGCGTAACGAGCAGAGTTCCACTTGTCAAAATTAAGGAAAAGCCAGCCTCAGACAAGTCAACCAACAAACAATGCAAACACATATAACTGACCCCAAAACAAAAGCAGCAACAACAATAACTAGAACTAGAGAAACAACAAAGGCAACCATCAAAACTTGCAGAATCAAAGCAACAAAAAGCAAGGTGGTGGTCAGTATAACAATAATATCAGGCAGATTCAGCCATGCACTAAATGTGGGAGGAACCATCTAGGTGAATGTTGATTGGGGACAAATCAGCATTTTTTTTGTGGGCACGAGGACCACTTTGCCAAGAACTGTCCCAACCAAACTAATGTTCGAGCTCAACAAAGAGCTCATCATGCCCAACTCCATCAGATGCAAGCTACCTTAGAAAGACTGCTAATTAGTTAGGGAAGACTTGAAGCCCCACCTACTAATGCCCGCATCTATGCAATGACAAAAGAATAGGTGGCTGCTAAAGCCTCTAATGTGGTTACAGGTCAAATTTCAAGTCTTTCTATTAATGCACATGTTCCTTTTGATACAGGTGCCACACATTCTTTTGTATCATCGTCCTTTGCTAAGAAGTGTTCATTTAGAACCAATGAGACAGGGATTCACTACAAAACTACCATCTGAGGAAGTGATGATATCTATGCACTATTTACGTACTGTTCCTCTATGGATTTCAGAAAGAGAACTCCTCATCGATCTCCTTGTGAACGATATGTATGATTATGACATGATTCTCGAGATGGATTTTTTGAGCAAGTATAATGCTTCCATAGAATGCTGAAAACAAAAGGTGATCTTCCATCCAAAAGGTGAACAAAAGTTTGTATATGTGGGTGAGTCTAGAAGAAAACCAAATATGTTTTTGTTAGCCATGAAAGCAAAGAAATTGTTAGCAAGCGGCTACATGGGCTATCTGGTGAACCTTGTAGACAAAAGTTAGGAAGAAAAGGCAAAGATTGAAGATGTGGTAGTAGTACGAGAATTTCCAAATGTGTTTCCAGATGATCTGTCAAGCGTACCCCCTAATAAAGAGATTGAATTTGAGATTGAGCTCGCTCTAGGCACCGACCCAATTTCAAAGGCACCAAACAGAATGGCCCCAATAGATTTAAAGGAGCTTCATTCTCAGTAGTCTTATTTGTCAAGAAAAAGGATGGATCTATGAGATTTTGCATCGACTATAGAGAACTGAACAAAGAGACAATCAAGATAAGTACCCATTGCCTTAAATAGATGACTTGTTTGATTAACTTAAAGGCACATTTGTGTTCTCAAAGATTGACCTGCGGTCAGGATTTCACCAGTTGAAGATAAACGAAGGAGACATGCCAAAAACAACCTTTAGATTGAGGTATGGTCATTATGAATTTATGGTTATGCCTTTCGGTCTAACAAATGCACCTACAGCCTTCATGGACCTAATGAATCGACTATTCAAGGATTTCCTTGATAAATTTGCTATTGTGTTTATCGACGAAATTCTGGTTTATTCAAAGAGTCGGGAAGTACACACTGAGCATCTAAAAATTGTGCTAGAAACCCTAAAAAGACACAAGTTGTATGTAAAGTTCTCTAAGTGTGAATTCTGGCTCGATAGAGTGTCTTTCTTGGGGCATGTAGTATCAAAGGAAGGGATAATGGTAGATCCTGCTAAAGTAGAAGCTATTGTCAACTGGAAATGACTGAAGAATGCAAGAGAGAGAAGGAGCTTCTTGGGCCTAGCTAGTTATTATCGAAAAGTTATGGAAGACTTTTTTAAGATAGCAACGCCTCTCACAAATCTAACTCGTAAAGGAAAGAAGTTTGAATGGATGCATGCGAGGAGAGTTTCCAAGAACTGAAGAAAAGGTTAACTACAGCTCTAGTCTTGGCTATTCCTAAAGGAAATGACACGTTTGTAATTTACAGTGATGCTTATAAGATGGGCCTTGGTGTTGTTCTGATGCAGAATGACAGAGTGATCACTTACACATTAAGACAACTAAAAGATTATGAGAAGAACTATCCTACTTAGGACCTCGAGTTAGCAACCATAGTTTTTGCATTGAAGATATGGAGGCATTACTTGTGTGGAGTTCAATGCAAGATATTTACTGATCATCAAAGTTTAAAGTACTTCTTCACTAAGAAGGACCTAAATACAAGGTAGCAGAGATGGTTAGAGCTGGTAAAGGATTATGATTATGAAATCCTTTATCATCTAGGGAAGGCTAATCGAGTGGTTGATTCTTTAAGTAGGAAGACAACAGCAATGATGATGTCATTATAAGCAATGTCTCAGCCTTTGAGGAAAGAAATTTTAGACTTTGGTTTAGAAATCATAATAAGGCAGCTTTCAGCACTAACTCTTGTTCCATTGCTGGATCAAATTCAAAGTAAGCATGATGAAGATGTAAACCTCGTGAGGATTAAGCAGGAAATACAGGAAGGAAAATGTGAAGAGTATCGAATTGTGGATGATGGAACTCTATATCTCAAGGACCGCTAATGTGTTCCCAACATTGATGGTTTAAGGGAAAGATTCTTAGCGGACATTCACGATACTCCTTACTCTATTCATCCAGGTGCAACAAAGATGTACAACGATCTAAGGGATAGTTTTTGGTGGTTTGGTATGAAACGTGACGTTGCAATGTATGTGAAGAAATGTTTGACATGTCAGCAAGTCGAAGCTAAACATCAAAGACCTAGTAACGATTTGTAGTTAATTCAGATACCAGAGTGGAAATGGAAAGAGATTGCAATAGATTTTATTACTGACTTACCTAGGACTACGAACGGATTTGATGCCGTTTGGGTTGTTGTCGATCAACTAACGAAGATGGCACATTTCATTCCCATTAAGATCACTTATTCTATGGACCGATTAGCAGAACTTTATGTTAAGGAGATAGTATGACTCCATGGAATTCCTAAGTCTATCATTTCTGATCGCGATAGTTGATTTATGTCCAAGTTTTGGAAAAGTGTACAGAATACGATGTGAACTAAGTTGCACTTTAGCACAGCTTTTTATCCTCAGAATGATGGCTAGATGGAGAGGACGAATTTGATCTTAGAAGATATGCTACAGGCCTGTACCCTAGATTACAAGACCAGCTGGTCTAAAGTGTTACCGTTAACGAAATTCGATTATAACAACAACTATCAGGCGATGATTGGAATGGCACTTTATGAGGCTTTATATGGGCGAAAGTGTAGGTAGCCTATATGTTGGCATGAAGCTGGTGAAAAGAAGATGATGGAAAGCATTGATGATGAGAAGACTGATTTTGTCAATGAAACTTTGGAGATGATAAAAATGATATGAAAGAGAATTGAAATTGCTCAAAGTCGCTAGAAGTGTTACGCTGATAAAAGAAGAAGGCCTTTACAATTCGTTGTAGGCGATTCTATGTTCTTACAGATTGCACCAATAAAAGAGCTATGAGGTTTAGACGAAAAGGCAAGCTGAGCCTGAGATTTATCAAACCTTTTGAGGTTGTGAAGCGGATAGGCAAAGTAGCTTATGAACTAAGATTGCCATCAGAGATGTCAGCTATTCACGACGTGTTCCATGTTTCGATGCTTAAGAAGTATGTTCCAGATCCTACGCATATGATTAAGCCATATGTGATTGAAATATGAGAAGACCTAAGTTACGAAGAAAAGCCAATGGAGATTTTAGATCGGAACACTAAAACCTTAAGGAACAAAGAGATTCCTTTGGTCAAGGTATTATGGCAAAATTACCAAATAGAAGAAGCTACATGGGAATGTGAAGATGACATGAGGGCTCGATATCCGCAATTGTTGAGAGTTTTGAGGATGAAACTCTTATAAAGTGGAGAGAATTGTAACATATGCCATTTTCATGTAATGGTTAATGATAGATATTTAATGATGTTATGTATTTTTGTTATGATATAACGTTACTGACTATTTATTTTGAGTATGATGATAGGTGACAGTCAAGTGGAATTGATGTGTTCAAGGTGTTTATGTCATTTATGATGTAAACATGACCAATATTTAATGTTTTATTGGATATTATTGAATGTGATAGTTTGACAGCATGATGGATTTAATCGGTAGGCCGAACTCACAACTTTGGTAGGCTGAAGTAAACAATCAGTAGGCCAAAGATCGCTGACAGGAAATTTACAAATAATTTTAGAAATTCATGGCATCGATGATTAATTTAATTTATTATGATAATTCTAAATAATTAATATATTTTTACCTCATTCCTTATCTATGTTAGGGAAGGTTTTTTTTTTTTTTTTAAATGATTTGACTTTGTGATAAGGTTTCCCAATTTGATAAGATAGGATGTGGTGGTTAGAGTAAATCTTAACTTTTTCTTATCCTCCCCTTATCATGCATGCCTATATCCCTTTCTTTTTAAAAGAAAACCTGCTTGAATTAAATAGAAGATTACCTCCTTACATCATTCCCAAATATTACAAGTATCACTCTCTCTTTCCCTTAAAAAGTTTTCTCCCTCTCTCTCTAAAAATTCTCTATGACATTCTTTTCTCTCTCTCTAAGTTTTTTAATCCCTTTTTCCCCTTAATTTTTCTGCAAAGAATTGAAAGAAATATTGGGTTTTCTCTTAGGCAAATTCAAGAAAAATTGAGAAGAATTGTTTTGAGGTAAGAAATTCATTCTTGGTTTATTCTTGAAAATTCGGTCTCCACTAAGTTCTGACCCCCATAATTTGTCTACGAATATCCAATTGCTGTGAAATTTTAGTATGTTATTTATGTATGTGTTATGTGTTGTCCTTCAAAATTTCAACTTATTTAACATTTTCTATGCTGAGATATGAAATTTTTACTCTCTGCCACTCACTATTTTATGATTGTTGATCAGTAAAGTTTCTCAAAAGGCAGTCTTTGTTCCTAAGGCAAATGAATATTGTTCCTTATGAAATTTTATAGAAATAATCATGTATATGTTAAGTGATGGACTGGAAAGTTTTGTAGTGAAATGATGAATATTTTATGAGTTCTTAAATTTTATTTAAGGCTAGGTTTTGTGGCTATCTAATCAGTAAATTATCAAATTATTGTTTTTGTAACCTTTTTGCATGGCTAAATGAATTTATTTGCTAATGAAACATTTTGTGGCATTGTGTTTATATGTTATTAGGTTCTCATACAAATTTTAGGGTCATAGTAATTTTATTTTAATTGTTGGAGTATGATAATTGTGTGTTGCCCACTACTTATGTGATTAGAGTTCATTTTTGCCTCTGAATTCTAAAGCACATTTTGAATTGTTTTGAATTGAGGCCAATCTTTGGGTATGTTGTAGTTTTAGATGTCTATTATATGTAGGATTTTTATGAAACTATTTTGTGACATAGATAATTTATTATATGCATGTATGTTAGGGCTACTCACTGTTTTGTTGTTGCTGGTAGTTTTTGTGTGGTGTGTTGTGTGACTTATTTTAATTGTTCAATGGAATTATTGTGACTAAAGAAAAATTAAGGTAATTTATATATATGTTAGTAATGTCCCTGCAAAGTTTCACACCTTTATCGTATGTGAATTGTGAGATATTGAGTTGTAAAACCTTAATGGTTAGGCAAATTTTTAATATTCCAGATTTTGCGTGAATGTTATAAGACAGTAATGTGTAATTGTTTTCCTTGTATTTTCATGAGATAGAAGTATGAATGGTGTCTTATAGTATTAGATGATTTAATGAGGATAAAAGTTAATTTTCCAATTTGTATACGAATGTATGACATGAATGCACCTCAAGAAGTGGGCACATCGAGACTGCGGCGACGTCATCTGAGTAAGGTTTAAGTACGTTGTCAAGTAAGAACATTTTTACCTACAACAAGAGTTTATGAAAAGTTTGAAATTTATGTTAATGATGATTTTGATGATGATTTTATATAATGTTTTATTTTGAAAGATTTGAAGTGCAAGAATGTTCAATGCATGTTTTGATGATGATGTATTTCAAAGTTAATATATATATATATATATGTATCAGCTAATTAAGTGTTGCACACCCTATGTTTATGTTTATGATGTCCAAAGTTAGACTTGTCATGTTTGGTTTGGGATTAGCTACCCCTCTCCTCTCATGGTGGCGTGCCTATGATGATAATGATGATGGTTCAACACTTGGGCCCCAAAGTTAAAATGAATGAAGTTTTAATATAGATAACGTTAATGAAAGATATGTTCTATGTGAAAATGTGCCTAGGCCCTTCTATGTTAACGATCACTATGATTATGTTGTTTTATAAAAATGTTCATAAAACATTTTATGCTGTGACATAGGAAAGTGTACTTACTAAGCTTTTGCTTTCTTCGTTTATGATCATGTTGCAGATAAAAGGTAAGAGGACGATGGAATAGGTGGAGGACAAAGACGGGCGTGTGAGCAAAGAACGATGGATTAAAAACGAAAGAACACCAAGAAGAAGTTTAAAGTTATAAACTATGTTTTATTTCTGGGCATATTTATTTAAAGAGTTTTAAAGATTTGAACTATGTCTTTATAACTTTATATGATTATTGTTTATCTTTCAGCACTTTGAAATATTGAGATTTGTTTTAAAATTAATTTTTTTTTAACAAAAGATTGGCCTTTTGATTGTCCCTGATCAGACTGTTGACACTATAATCGGCCTGCCAACTGCCTTTATCGATCAGCCAAACCAATTGTTTTTAAGCCCTAATTTTGTAGAGCCTCAGACGGGCTACCAGTGGTTGAAGTTCAGACTACCGGTCATGTTTGGCCTGCCGATGTCTGAAGTTCGGCCTACTAAACTATGTAAGCAGATTTTAAAAGTTGTGTTAATTTTATTTAAATTATGGTTTTATTGTTTTGGTGTTGATAAACTATTTAAAGAATATTTATAATTAAGTAATTTAATAAATGTTAAAAAAAATGCACGCATGGATCCTTGGATAAGTTTAATAAATTTTACCTTGTTTAAATGGTTTATCTTAAAAGTAA